>CAUYQV010054553.1:0-28993 GCA_963574575.1 Galagoides demidoff
TTTTGAGGTAGAAGATTTTCTTTTCTTTTCTTTTTTTTTTTTTGAGATGGAGCCTTAAGCTATCCTCCTGGGTAGAGTGCCATGGCATCACAGCTCATAGAAACCTCCAACTCCTGGGCTCAAGCGAGTCTCCTGCCTCCACCTCCCAAGTAGCTGGGACCACAGGCGCCTGCCACAACACCCGGCCATTTTTTGGTTGCAGCCATCATTGTTTGGTGGGCCCGGGCTGGGGATTCGAACCCGCCACCTTAGGTGTACATGGCTGGCGCCTTAGCCTATTGAGCCACAGGCGCCGAGCCGGTAGAAGATTTTCTAATCCCCATTTCATACATCTATAGAGTGAGGTGAAGTCACTCACCTATGAACAGCGTACGTAGTAAAGGTACGTTTTAGCAAGGCAGCCTGGATCTACCCAGGATGTTTGGTCGTTGTAAAATACTATATTGTCTTCTTTTTTTTTTTTTATTGAATGGTAACTATGTACATTAATACACTTTTGGGGTACAGTGTGGGGTTTTCACATGCAATCCAAAATACTTCCATCAAACTGATCAACACAGCCTTCATGTCATTTTCTCAGTTATAGTTTTATATTGTCTTCTTGAGGAACAGTCCCTAAATAAGGAGTATGGGAAGAAATCACAGAGCTTATTCCACAGAAATCAGTTATTATGGGACAAGAACCCACATCTGCCATCACCTGATTTAACTGAGTCATTTCTCTGGGGGAGGTTAATGTCGGACAGGTAGCAGGAAAATGCAAGAAAAAGTAAACGAAAAAGTTCTCTGCCAATCCAGGTGCTATTCCTACTCCATTTAATATTAACCTCCGTGCGCTTGTGTGCACAAATCTCTTTCCACATCATGTTTGATGACATCATAATCCTGCATCACATCATTGTAATAGACTCTTAAAGTTTCTCAGGGTTGAGAAAATTGAGTGTGGCAATACCTTTAAAATGTTTTATAAACTGTAAATAGGCAAATATTAAGCATCCTAGTATAACATTTTTTTAAAAATTGGAACTCTATTTATACAAATTTTTATATGTATCTGTATAGTTATTTAATGCTAAAACTAAACAAAACTTACCATGTAATTTTCTCTTATCTTTGTTTCTTCCTTGCACATTTCCTTTGTGAGTAGCATTAAATTGCAGCCCAAAATAGAAATGCATTTATTAGCACCTGGTACCATTGTTCTGAAAGAAAAGTATTTCTCCGCGATGGCAAACCTTTCCACATTGAGCAACATACGATTGAATTTGCATGTTAAAAAATGTGTGCACTGCTTTTTTATAATTAAAGATAAGATTAACCTGTGTGTTTGAAATTTCCTCCTACAACTTGAAACATTTTCATGTTAATTTCTCTGAAAACAGAGTGAGAGTAATGGGTAATTATTTTCTGCTGACTCTCTTTCTCATTAGATTGAATGTGCATTTGGGGACGGAGCGTCAGTTTTGATTTCAGCCTGGTTTTCACGTATAGTTGGTGCATTGAGATTATTTTCCCGTTATTGTTTAATATGTGCTTTTTTTTTATGGGAGTAGAAGTAATTTTTGGCCATCCTGTCAATCATTTCCATATCGTCTGGACACACATATGAGAAATATAGAAGATGACACTCAAGTCGTTTGCTTCAAATGGTTTAACTGGTTCACCTCTATAAAAACCTTCATTTTGTGTCCTTTATTAGAACTGATCATGATTTAAGTTAAATAATTTCTGAAAAATCCCATATAGTGCTAAAACCATGGACAAAAGTCACTTTATGTGTTTATACAAATCAATTCGTTCATTTTTCACACCATGGTCCTCTGAATATTGCATTGACCGAATGGTATTTATCTAGGTAGCTCAGAATATGATTCTGGCTGATCTTTTCTTAGCTTTCTTAAAAATTTGAGGTTTTGGATCACGTGAACAAATTCTTATATATTAATATAATTACTAATTCAGAGGGAGCACTTTGTTTTTATTTTATACACTGAATGGTTTAATGACGCTGTTTTCTATTATTCATTCTTCAAACATTTATTATGGGCCTATGTTATATAATCATCCTGTTAGGTACAAAGAGTGGTACTAGAAACTCAAAAGTTTAGGTTTTATCTGATAAATTTTGGGGAACTATTGAGTATTTTTGATCCCAGGCATCTTTTGTTAACATAGTGATTTAGAAGGTTTAATTGGCTGTGTTTGTGGATATACACAGGAGATCATAGGCTGGGATACCTGGTACTAGCACATTACAGCTGTACGGGGGGTAAATTAAGGTGTTGGTGTTTAAATGGATGAAGAAAGTAGGAACAGATGCAACTGAGAAGGATGCTGACTGGCTGACTCTGAAGGTTTGATATGAGTGAATGGATTAATTACTTTAGAGGCCTAGTCACGCTGGGGAGAGGCTGTGGGTTGGAATGACATGGACAGGGAGTCTTGAGCAACTTGAATTTGGGAGTTGGTGGGATATTCAGTTGGCAGATGGACATACAAACTGAGGCATGGAAAGAGGATAGAAGATACAGTTTCTAGAATCTATATTTTTATTAAGTTGTAAGTCAGCAGCCATCAGAGTAGACAGGATTCAGCTGGGCGGATATTTTCAAACATTGTTGACTATGACCTATTGTGAGAAATACGTTTTATGTCATGGCTCCGTACATGTATGTGCATGAATATGAACATTTTGACAATGTGGACACGTTTATGGATGCATATATAGTCTTCATGCAACCTTGTGTTTCCCCACAAATTTTACCCTCATTACATTCAACGTGCTCTGGTAATTTTTCATTCCATTTAAAAATTTTTTTATTGCGAAATAGTGCTGGTCAAGACCTAACTGGTTGATTTCATAATCCTCTGTGCAGTCATGACATGTACTTGACACCACCACGCTACGGGCTCAGTGCTGTGCATTCTTCCTGTTGTCTTTGTATTTTTCTCTAGACTTCTGCACTCTGCCAGGAAAGGACAGTCAGCTGGCACTTCAGCTGAGCTGGCAGTGAGGGCAGAGGCGGCCCCTCTTCTTGGTCCTCCCAAATTTCCACATGGGAAATAGGACTTAGAAGAAGCAACTCAGATGTATCCTCAATGAAGGATGATCCTGAATCTGCAGGATCCAGGATTATAGAGTGTGGCCTTACATTATACATGGTAAAAAGAAGGCACAGAAAGAAGAGAGAAGGTAAAAGATGAAAGGAATGAAGGCAAATTTCTTGAGGGGTTGTGGCTCCAACTTTCTTCATAGGATGTGGAATTCTCAGCAGTTACATTCTTTAAAGGTCATTAGAGGTGCTGGGGTTGTAAATGTGTTCTTACCCTCAAGGTGGGAGGATTGCGGTGTGGGGGCGTGGACATTTATGGAAGTTTGTGTATTTTTACTTTTATGCAAATAGTTTCACTTCTTGACCTTTGGTTTATACAAACTCTCTGTCACAACTGTCCCAGATTATTACCCCTCCATGTTGGAGTCAACTGTTCCCCTCCCAGGCACTCTCTCTAAGTCATTAAAGATTTAATTACTTGCTGTGTCTTCTTTCTGTCCCCCACGAATTCTGTCATCATTCTTGGTAACATCAATATTCACATAGACAATGCATTCCAATACCCTGTCCTCTGCCTGAGCCAGTCCTTCGTACACATATGTGTACAGAGTTATGACATAGAGTGCTGTGGCATCATAGCTCACAGCAACCTCAAACTCTTGGCCCCAACCAAGGATCTTACTTCCCCTCTGTGTCAGCCAGTTGCTACCATAGTCACATTTATTCTCTCTTACCAAACTTCCACATTCCTCAACTCATCCTCACTCTTAGCTGACACTCTGGATCTTATTTCAGTTTTGAAAATAGAAACTTCAACATCCTCACTTCATTTTCCAGCCTACCCACATTTTTGCCCATGTATTCTGTCTTGTTCCTACGGTAACCAGCTGACAGACACCGCCATTATCTAAGCTCAACCTGGTATATGGGCTCCACGTTCTTTCATCTGCATGAGGGCATTGCTTCTATGGTTTTGCTTTTCTCAACATACACTTTCCCCCTCTACTAGATAACTTATGAGATATCATCAAAAAAACTCCACTTCCTTAAATAGAATGGTCAATGCTTGCTATCTTCACTTCTTAATCTCCTACTCCTACTCTCTCTTTAATTCAGTACGATCAAGCTTTCTTCTCTCATTCTGTCCCAAAACTGTTCTTGGCAATATTACTGCTGACCTCTACGTGTTAAAACTCCCCTGTCAATTCTGAGTTCTCGACTTACTCAAACTCCAACAGATGCATCATTAACTATTACCTTGTGCTGGAAGCCCTTTCTTCACTTGGTTTCTGGGCTACCCAACATGCTTCTTGTTATCCTCCCTCCCCGGGTTCTCTGTGTCAGATCTGGTCTCCCTCTTCTTCCTGGCGTTTACATACTGCAGTTCCCAGGGGGCTCAGTCCTTGGGCCTCTACCCTGTGTTCTGTGTTGGGCTGTTCCACTAATCCTTTGGCTTTACTTGTTAATTAAATGTTGACAACACTAAAATTTATATTTTCTACACCAAACTTCTTCCCTGAGCTCACATTTGCATTTACCCTTAGATTTCTAATGGTCACCTCAAACCTGGCGTGTCTGAAGAAGCATTCTTTCCCTTGGTCCTCTTCCAGCCCGTCTTCCCCTCAGTTTTGCCCATTCGATCACTGGCAGCGCCAAGAACTAAGGGGCACAGGCCTGGGAACTGGGAGTGATCCCTCCTTTTCCCGAGCACCCCATATCTAGTCTGCCAGAATGTATTGCAAGAAATACTTCCAAAATTCATCCTGAATTCACGCACTCTTCAGAATCCCCATAGGGTCTAGTGTGAGCCATCATTGTCTCTCTGCTAGAGCCAAACTGTCTTCTTGCCTCCACTCTTAGCCATTTATTTATTTACTTATTTAGCCAGGGTCTCACTTTGTTGCCCTTGGTAGAGTGCCTTGGTGTCAGAGCTCACAGCAATCTCAAACCCCTGGGCTCAAGCAGTCCTCTTGCTCAGCCTCCTGAGTAGCTGGGACTACAGGTGCCTGCCACAATGCCTGGCTAGTTTTAGTGATGGAGTCTCACTCTTTTGCTTGGGCTGGTCTTGAACTCCTGAGCTCAAGTAATTCAGCTACCTCAACATCTCAGAGTGCTGGGATCACAGGTGTGAGCCACTGAGCCCAGCCTCCCCTCTTAGTCCTTTAAAGCCTGGAATTCAGAATGAGCCTTTACAAGTTTATCAAGTCATTGTCTTCCTCTGTTCTAAACCATTTCAGGCTTCCCCCATCATACTTGGAATAAAATCCGAAACAAATTTTCCATGGCAATGCTACAGGGCCTGACTACCCTCTCTCCTTCCCTCCCTCTCGCTCTCTCCCTCTCTCTCTCTCTTTCTCCCTTTCTTTCTTTCTTTTCTTTCTTGGCAGAGTCTCACTCTGTCACCCTGATTAGAGTGCTGTGGCATCATAGCTCACAGCAACCTCAAACTCTTGGCCCCAAGCAATCCTCTTGCCTCAGCCTCCCAAGTAGCTTGGATTACAGGTGCCCACCACAACACATGGCTAGTTTTTCTATTTTTAGTAGAAACAGGGTCTGGCTCTTGCTCAGGCTGCTCTTGAACTCCTGAGCTCAAGCAACTCACCTTCCCCTGCTTCCCAGAGTGCTGGGATGACAGGCATGAACCACTGTGCCTGGGATGATTCTTATTTCTTACTGACTTTCCTCTACTCCTCAAACACAGAAAACTTGTGGTGGACCCTGACATTCAATTTTTTTCTCTCACGAGGGCTCATTTACCCCAGATCATTATTTCTTTCATGTCTCTGTCAGAAGGTCATTATCTCAGAGAGAGCTTTCCCCTGGCCTCCGTGTTCTAACAGCATCCCTCCCCTGCCTGCCCTCGCTTCTCCCACTTTCAGTGTTGCTTCTCTGTATACAGAGTGGCTGCAGCTAAAAGGTGGGCTGCTAATCATTTTGTGTTCTTCTCAATCTCCACACCTACTTCCCATGCAGAGCTGAAACTTCATGTAGGCAAGAGTTTTATCCTGCTAGTTCATCGGTACCTATAACTCCCAGAATAGTGATGCCCGGCACATTAAAGGTGCTCAAATATGTTCAACATTAAAACAAATTAAGTTGTATATGGTCACATTCACATTGAAGCCTGATCTTTGAAGAGGACTCCTTTCTGATAATACTGAGAGCATCTCATTACCACCACCTCATCTAAAGTGTAGTCCCTGGAGTTAGAGCTAAATCCCTATGTGGGTGTTTGGGGAAAAATCTTGTTTGAGCTGAAGAAAAAATTATATTATATTCCTTTCAAATGAGCAGAAAGATGAATTGCAGCAATCAAATACAGGTTCTTCCTCTGTCACTGAGTCCCCTGAGACTTGTGTACAAGCTTTGCTGGCAGGAGAAGGAGACCAGGAGGAAAAGAGACAGTTTCTAACCCTAGCATGGTTAGTAAACAACGGGGGAATGTAAGGGAGCCCCCTGATGTGTAATTCTTGTTGTCGAAGCTTCCTTTCAGAATTAGAGCTTGCAACAGAGGCTTGGCCATACCTCAGGGTCCTTTCTGCTCTAATGTCATACAGTTCTCCGATTGACCAAGACCCGTCAAGATGAGCCTAGCCATGCTTGTCAGGCTGGTTCACCTATAACATAAACATAGGCTCGTTTAATTCCTGTGACGTATTTAGCTCCTTCTAAGGGAGAACGATTTGTAGTCCCATTGAGCAATCCTGTGCAGTCAGTACCAACAGCTGTTAATAAATGCAGTGTGTACTGGAGCCTGTGCCCAATAGCCAGCCATGCGTGCCTCTTCCCCATTTGTCCCCTCTTGTCACTCTATGCTGGTAGCTTGAAACTGGCAGTGGGGGGAGCATTCACAGCACGACAATGCTACAAACCAGGGCTTCCTTCTCCTCCTTCATCCTCAAGAGCCAGTTGTTGAATATTCACCTGCACATCAATGGATAATATGAATCGGTAGTCAGGCTAATAACCACCATTAGAAAAATAAATCAGAAGATGTCTTTGATTCAAGTGCTACATGATACGATCATGGTACACAGACACATCTACAATCACCACCATCACCACCACCACCACCACCACCATCCTCTTAACAAACTTGATTCAAAGTTACTAATTTAGGTGCAGAAATAAGGACTTCACATGACCCATTTAATTATAACAGCTCATAAAGTTATTTAATATATTATGCAATCATTTTTATAACAAAGACAGCAAAAATGGTGATAGGTTAATAACCTACCCAAGATTGTACAGGTAGTAAGTCACAAACCATATACACACAGACATACTCCTATCTCTAAGTACGCACACTTATGGGTCTAAAACACTTTTTTTCCCTTCACTGTGGTAAGTATCTCTTGTTTCACAAAGTGCAAAAATGTGATAAACACAAATATCACACTAAAGACTTTTGTTGTTCTCAGAAACATTTAAAAAAATTCCCTAGGGACTGTTGCAGAACTGAGACTGGGGGTCGCCTCTACTCAAAATCATCACAGGGGCACAGTGACATGGAAGATGCCCTCACCCATGTTCTTGGAAAGCTTTATTTTTTTCTTGCTAGCAAAATAGTTGAAAACGAACCTGCTTTACCTAAGACAGAGCACTTTACCCTCCAAATAAATTGCTTTGGAGGGTAAAAAAAAAGTGCTTACATAATCTTGGAATTAAAATTCTAAATCTAGGGAAGAAAACGTTACTAGCGCTGCGTTAGATTTGGAGGAAAGTGTCCGTTAGCTCTCAGAACATGCTAAGGAAGCTAATTTCAGGATGGGATGAAAGTCGCAGGAGTAAGGAATACGCCTTGCTCATACGGCATTCGACAGGATTATGTAAATGACCTTTCAAAAGCACTTTGGAAACATTTATAAATTTCCAAATTTGAGTATCTAATCAGATGAGAAGGAAATCAAACTTTTCTTCATTTACTTCAACCCAAAGCTCCCTTTTCTAAATTTTCTTTGAATAAGAGTCTTCAAAAATGACAGTTGAGTGCTATGAGAAGTGCTTGCAGTAGGTACCGAAAGGAAAAAGAGAATAGCTGGGATAGAACCTGTTCAGCTCAAGCACCCTGATCATCTTCCCCTTCTGGGAAACTTGGTTACAGTGGGTAGCAAGGGGATTGGGAAATGAGGTCAGGGGTCCCCACCAGGCAGGCACTTAAACTGACTGTCACATGTGTCTCAGGGTTGGTGAGAAATCAAACATGTAGTTAGTCAGGCTATTGTTCTATGGGAACTACTCCTCATCAGGCTGCATCTCTATGCAAAATAAAGAACCATTTTTAGTGTGATTTGAATTGTTTTTAGATTGAGGCTGCTTGTCTCAAAAGATAACATAATCTTGAGAATGATTGTTCTGAGGTTTTCAATTCTAGCTTCAATTAGAATCACTGAAAGATTTTAAAAATAAAGTAGCAAAGGCTGTAAGCTACCCAGATCCAAATCTCTGGGGTGGAGCTGGAACATCAGGCTCCCCAGATGATTCTCATACACAGCAGTGTTCAAAGCCATTGATCTAGGCCCGCCTTTTAATTTTACAGGTGGAGAACATTAGTTTGAGAGTTATGACTAGTGCAGGGTTATATTCAATTTAGTTTAATTCAGCAAATCTTTATTCAATCCCAGCTACAAACTGGACCCTGGTGTGAGCTCAGGGGTACAGACACTGAGGGTATTACTCATATGAAGGGAATAGGTGGGTCTGTGCTTCTCCAGCGTGGCTTTTCCCGAACTCTTTGCAAGCTTCATAGGGCTCTGCAGGGTATTTTCATTATTTCAAAAGTTCTATAGGATACTCCATGCTCAGCCTTAATAAAACTTAATAGACTAACCACATGATCTAATTTGTTTGTGATGAGTTGAAATTAAGTGGATGTGGTGGTATCAGCAGGTGTGGCCTCTGGGAGGTAATTAGGGCATGAGGGTGAAGCCCTTCCAAATGGAATTAGTTCCCTTATTAGAAGAGAAATGAGTCTCTCTCTCTCTCCCTCCCCACTTCCTTTCTCCCTCCCCTTCCCACCCCCCATCACGTGAACACAGAGAAGGCAGCTGTCTCTGAGGCAGGAAGCAGACCCTTGCCAGATGCTGGGTCCACCGGCACCTTGACCGTGGACTCTCCATCATTCAGGACTATGAGAAGTAAGTGTTTGTTGTTTAAACTAATAGTCTGCACTATTTCATTGCAGCAGGAGTCCAGACTGACTAAGAAATGAGACCTGATTGAGATCTGAGACCCTGCTGTTCTCATGATTACAAGAGCAAGAAGCTCTGGTGCTAGGAGCAGATATAATGTAGTGGTTATAGACTTCTAAAATCAAACTTCCAGGTCAGGTCCTAAATCCTCTATTGGCTAGTGATTCGATTATAGTTAAATGTTTTATTTCTTTGGGCCTCAGTGTCCTCATAGGCTAATGGAGTGATAATAACTCCTGGCATAGGTTGCTGGAGAATATCTGCAGAGTACTTACATCATTAGGAAAAAAACACTATAAATGTCAGTTATTATTAGTACTATGTATTTATTTCTTCATTCTTCTGTACTAGGCTCTGACTAATGGTAGGGAATGCATCACATCGCCAACCACCTATACATGTCTAACCTTCAATTCTTATAATTAGGTGAACTAGAAAAAATGAGCCATGAATTGTATTTCTTCTCTCTGTTGAAAGTAGTCAATTAGTGGAGCGGCCAGGACTTTGCAGTACTGAGGTTGAGCTGCGCACTGGCAGGGCAGGGGAACTTGGAAGGAGAAGCAGTAGTTTGGAAATACTAGAAATGAACAGCCTTCTCTTACTTAAAAAAAGATTTGGTGGTAGACAACAACTCTAATAGAATATAATTAACATAAATGAAACTCCTTGCCAGAGTTCTTTATCATTATCCACACACCATGGGGAAAATTAAAAAAAAATTATCATTAGATTTCTGCAACTAGGAAGGAAACATGGTTAAAAAATTAGCAAGAAATGGACCATTTCAAGCAGAATTTGTTTGTTTGCTGGTCCTTTTGTAAACTGACATTAAAGACAAACAACATGCTGTATATTCCAATATTGAATATTTCTCATCAATAATTAGTAATTAATAATAATCCATATCTTCAAGGTGGGATAATATGTTTTCTGGTGAGAAATCCTTTTCTGTGCTGTGCTCTTTGCTTGTGTGTATGAGAAAAATTGAATTCTCTCTCTTTTTCTCTCTCCGTCTCAGACCTCAAAGAGGAATAATTTGTAACCTTTTATTTCTCTGGATGTCTATGATAATCTTGTGAAAGCTTTAGACCCTGTTTCTATAAAATGTATTTCTAGATTTATTTACATATATGTGCATGATTTTTAATGCCTCTATAGACTATTTTGTGTTCAAGTAAACCATGAAGTATTATCCACCAAAGTTTGTGGTTCTTCAAGTAGGATATGCAAATCCCTCCCACCCCAAAGTTAGAGGTGTCTGTGTGGTGGACACGTCCTAGATGAGAACCTGTCTACCTAACTTCAGGACCTTCCAGCTCTTCTGAAAATTTGGAGCAGGTGGGTGTTGTTCTGAACCCTCCCTCTCCCCACCCCCAATGAATTTTGAAACATTGTTAAAAATGAAGACACAGTTGGTGTTTGACCATATGGAGAGGCGAGTGGGGTGAATTCCCTAGGAATCTAACTTTTGTTAGTTTTTCATAACTTAGTGATCCAACATAAAACACTGAAGCCAAACTTGGAGATGCCACAGACAGCTCTGGGCACATAAATGGGGAGGCTTCTCAGAAATGACAACGCTGGGTCTCGCATTCAAAAATATTCCAAAGTTCAGGATGGTAACAGCGGAGTGTGAAATCATGCCTGGGGCCTTCCTAATCATGGGCTCCTATGCAACCACGTAGGTTATTCTCCCATGAAGCTGACCACAGGAAATGTAGAGACATTGGGGTCTTAGTAACTAATATGAAATTGAAACTTAGAGGGAAGGAGAGGGTTGGTCTTAATATTTGGTAGGAGACCAGAGGCCGGAAACAGGAAGAAGGATGGATGAGAGAGAATTTATAAAGTTCTCTCTTATAAATAAATGTCTCTTTAGTTCATTCCATATTTTCCTGGTGGGGCTGAAATTTGAAATTCAGGCTTGGGGGCAAACCAGTGCATCAAGCATTCTCAGGTAGCACAAGTGAAGAGGAGCTTTTCAGGTGACTTTCTGGGGTGGAGAGCTAATGACTAGAAGGGCCAGTGGATGGGCTAGCCCTCTGTTCTTCTCCCAACTTCCTGCACTAAGCAACTATATGGAGGGGTGGCTGCCCCACTGATGCTGAGAGCAGTGCCCTGAGAAGAGGTCCCATGGGGGGAGAGGCAGTAAGGGGCTGGGCTGGGTGAGTCCAGACTGCAGCACTATTTTGCCTCCAGGCACCTGCCTACCAGGTCTACTCCCTGAAGAAATTCAAACTAGCACCAAAGACATTGCCCTACAAAAAATAAATGTGCTCCCAAGAAGGAATGATTGGATATTTGAGGAACATAAGCTGTAAAGAAGAAGGGGGACTGAAATTGTAGTTGCAGAGGAAGCAGCATTAATGAAAGAGAATGTGATTGTTAAATGGTCCTCATGAATATTCTCAGGAAGAAAAGGGAAGTTTTTGAACTCATACAGCAGGAAAAAGAAGAAAGAATGTAAAAATGTGGGTATGAAAACATTAATTTTGAGATTAAAGAGAAAACGATCAGAGAGAGAGTTCAAATTGCCAAATGCATACAGCTGAAGCACTAATTTGGGAGTGGAAAGGTTGGGTGGCAAAGCTTCCTGGAAGATATTAGGAAGAGAAAATGTTAGCACAAGTTAGAACCTATGAAAAATGCTGGGAGTCATGAAACATAGAAGTGAAAGCGTCAACATGAGTGTGGCAGAATTCTCATAAAGTGGGAAAGGAGCAAACAGAGCTGAGGAAATAAGAACAAGAATTTCCCAGGGTTAAAGAAAGATGTAAGTGCTCAGGACAAAAAAGCTAATGGAGTACTCTGCAGGATAGATAATAAAACCAAAATCAATATCTGGACAGACTATTGTGAAATTTAAGAGCATAAAGACAAAGAGAAAATTGTAGAAGTTTCCACAGGGGAAGAACAGACCTGAAGAAGTGATGGATTGTCCCAGGCTACTCAGTGGTAACACTGATTAAAGTTTTGAAGGAAAAGAACTTTGATCTTGGATTTTATGTCCCAGTTACCATTTTAATAAATAAATCCTCAGTTATACAAGCTTTCCCACTCCAAATTTTATTTATTATGTTCCTAGGAGAAGTGCACAACCAAAAAGACATTAATGTTTTAGTCTATTCAGGTGTCTATAACAAAGTACATAGATAGAATGATTTATATTTCTCAAAGGTTTTGGAGACTGGAAATCTGAGATCAGGGTGCCAGCATGGTTAAGAGCTGGTCAGGGCACTCTTCTGGGTTGTAGACTGCCAGTTTGTCATTGTACAGCCACATGGTGGAAGGGGCTAGCTTTGTTCTCTGGGGTCCTTTTTATAAGGGCACTAATCCTATTGATGAGGGCTCCACCCCCATGACCTAATCACCTCCCCAAAGCCTCACCTCCTAATACTATCACCCTGTGGATTAGTATTAAATATCTCACCATATTAATTTTGGGGCAACACAAACATTTAGTCCATTGTAATCAATATGGAGAGAGAAATGGTTATCAGAAATAAAACTTTTACAAACAAGTCCACCAGTCATGTTTATTAATGTCTCAAGAAGCAATGGTTTAAAAAAATCTATATAATTTTGACAATCAAAGATTAACACCCTAGATGATGCTATCAATGCCACAGCCAAGGAGATTTAAGGAAAAGTATGCTCAAATTTTTGACCTGTTTAAAACATGAATGTCAATAAATTTAGATATGAGTAGAGAAAAGTAAGCTTAACAGTGAGTCTTAACAATTTGGGAATAATCTCCAGAAGAAAAAAGCAAAATGTGTAACATTCAAAGGGCAGAAAAAGAAAATTTTACCTAAGCAAGGGATTGCTTTATATCATCAAGGAGAAAATGCAGACTTAAGAGATAAATACACCTGAGTCTAAAAGCTGATCGTGCCGTATGACAACAAGCAAATAACCTCAGCAAATCTTGTTTTTATATCTGTAAAACTGAAATGACAATCCCTAGTGTGAAGGATTTTAGTGGGAGTGCAAGAAGGTACTATTCATACTGGACTTAGTGCAAAGGCAGAAAATAGTGAATGTGCAATAAATGACAGCTGGTCCTTCCATAGCTCTGCCCTGGTTTGGCAAGAAGGGTATTGAGATTTTGCTGAGATTTTATCCTCAAAGTGTCCTGGCTCCACTACATAGACTATTCCTAATAGTCACATGGGGGGAAATGTCACTATTTCATATGGTTATTGTGAGGATTGAGTATTGGGACCTATTAGGTGCTTTAAATATCATTTACTGTGATGATGTTAATGCTTAAACTGGAGCTTCTAGAACATATCATTTGTTCTTTAGAAAATTCCATCGTTAGAAAAGTGGAAAGTACAAATGTAATCAATCTTAATTTTACTTTCTTTCTTTCTTTTTTTTTTTTTTTGCTGGGAAAATGAGATGTTAACATTTGCTTGATTTACTTTAGGCTTTATTGAATTAGTATTAGTAACAATGGTTAATTTATGCTAATTAGAACCTCTAGCAGTTTAATCTTTGACTTAAAATCAGACAAACAAATGGTTTATTTAGTATACTTGGTCATGATGGCAGTGAACCTCTTGAGAACAGTCACCTACTCTGACAAAAAACTCATTCATCAGAGAAAGGTCTACTCAGGGGGAAGGTTATTTTTGGTCTTGAACTTTGGCATATTCTCTGTTGAAGAGAGCAGAATAGCTTTAAGAAACATGGTTTCCATCTGGTTATTACTGGGAAATTCCAAGATGTCTGTCTGCATCACACACAATGTCACGCCAGGGTTCCCACTAGTTGCTTACTTTGGTGAAATGGTATTGCACATGAATAATATTGACATGCTAGTCTTCATGGACTAAAAGTGTTTCTATTGACTCACAGTCAGTGAACAGGGGCTTTGGTACTTTTCACAGGAACTGTGGGTACCTATGTAGTACCTCCCCTGATGAAGACACAAGGTATAACCTAGTAGGTAATGTGAGTGCTGGTTTTAGGTCCTGCTTCACTGATTGGCCAAATCATTTAATTTTTGATACACTTCCATTTCCTCACACTGTGTTTTCTGCACTATGATGCTACTGACAGAACTGATCTCACAGGATGATTTGGAGAATTTAACGACAGTAGGCACGTAAGATACCGGAAGCAGAGTAAATGTTCAGTAATTGCTATTGTGAGTGGCAATTAAGATGATGCTAATGATTGCCATGGAGTGGGTAGAGCAGGAGTGGGGAACACTTTCCCTCTACCTTTTCTCCCATTCCTGTAAAATTGATAATAAGATATTGACATTAAGCCTAACTATCTTAATAAAGTAATGTAAAGTCACCAAATGCTAAGAGCACAACACAGCACATTGGTTTCTTTCCTTCTGCTAATAATGACTCACACAAATAATTTTGACTTCATACGGCTAAGAGATTAGGGCAGAGACTTGTTCTGCTTTTAGATGGGATGAGATGTGGTATCCAAGGGCACAATACATAGGAAGAATGAAGGTCATGTTCCTTGTGAGACTTGGAAGACACTTCCCTCCCCCATTGCTTTGATGAAAAGGTGGCTCCATGCTAATTTTCACGCAAGATTTATTAAAGTGTCACAGAGTCATGCATATTCCAGCAGAAGATACTAATGACGATTCTAGAGATGCATTCCTTTGTAACCTTCAGGCTGTGATAGACTAGAAACCGATGGCCGAGAGGAAGATATGGAGACAGAGTAATGTGTCACTAAAAGTGAAGGTGCAGATTCATTCTGCTGGTGCCCCTTTAACACTTTATTGTATAGAAATGACTGCATAGTGAAATGGTACCCAGTGTGTTTGGCTGGAGGCAACTTTATGAAAATACTGAAAATAAAAAGGAACCGGTGTATGAAGAATAATAGGTGGACAAAAAAGCTAGGCAATCACCAGAGACTAAAGTAACCGGTCACATCAGGGCCGGGTGCTTAGACAGAGGGGTGCCTGACAAATAGGCCAGACTGGAAGGGATGCCCCAGCCCCTCTGCCCCGTGATATGTTCTCATGGGGGAAAAGGATTATTAGGAAAATAGCAAATATGGAATTGAGGGCTTATAATGTGCCAGATCCTCCGATAATTAGTTTATAATTATCAGCTCATTTATTCTACCGAACTTTATGGATCATTTTCAAATATTATTGTATTTTATAGATAAGGGAACAGAGACACAAAAGGTTAAGTGACTTTCTCAGAAAAGAAAGTGCTAGAATTTGAGGCCAAGAGGTCTGATTCTGTCGTTGGGAGATAGTAAGTCATCATTCAAAGCCGAGAATCGGAGCAGGGGAAGCCAGAGCCCTCGTGATCAACCACTCTTCTACACTGTCTTCAGCGGATGGAGTGTAAACGGGCCTATTTTGTAAGTCCCCTGAAAGAAATAAGTATCTCACGGATGATTTTATAAAATCTGAGACACAGGCATGCACAGCTCTGTTTTGAATTCCCACTAGTGTTATCATATGCCCTAGTTTGTCCGAGACAGCCCTGGTTTATGCCTGTTGTCAAGGCGTAATCAATAATAGCACTCTAAAAAGTGTCCCAATTTGGAAGATAAAGTAGATAGTCACCCTACATCGACAGCCAAATGGTTAATCCCTGGGTAAGACTAAACCCACTTGAAAGCCCTTGAAGTGCCACGCTAATGATTTCTTATATACACACAGGAGATGGATGGGTTGAGAACTGGTTCTGCAGGAGGAATACCAAGGAAGTAACACCCCTCACACCCAGAGAAAAACAAAACAGAACAGAACAATCAAATAGAAAGCAGCAGGATCCGCAAACCAGGCAGCATAATTAGATTTAGTAAAAAGTACTCCAAAGAGGGCATTTTCATTGAGTTTTACTCTGCCAAAGGCACAGCTAGGATAAAAGACTGATTTCCTCGGAGAAAACCTGAGGTAAATTCCAGTCGTGTCTGGGTTGTTTTAATGTCCATCCAGGCATTGGAACCCAGCCCTAGATATTAGCAATTGGGGGACACGGAGCAGAGTTAATTTATTAGAGTTTGTTCACAGCTTATTGGAGTCAACACACATCCGTTTTGCCAATATCAATATGTTGACTCTCAGTGGGAGTTCACACGTCTGGTTGGTCGTGAGTGCCTAGCAACTATTACATTAAAGGATTGATGATTAAATTACATCTTGTAGAGAGAGGAGTTAGTCCTTCCTTCGCTGGGTCTGTCCTCTGTGTTGGGCTTTGTCTTTTTAAATGTAAAACATCTACAAACATGTACGCGAAGACATTAGGCCCTCTTTGACATCAGAGCCATGTTGCGACACATGGAGCTGGACCTCGCTTAGTCCACAGCCCCAGAGCCAAACTGGACAGAGCACAGACTTCCTTATGTAACTTGTCACTGTGAAAATGGCGACACTTCTCTGCAAGCCCACTAAAATATGCTCAGTGTCCTGTAAGATGCCGCAGCACTAAATGTGAGGATTATGGTCACTTTTCCCAGAAGTTTTTGGTAAGTCCCTTTTCTTTGCCACGTACATTGGCCAGCAAGTTCTTCAGGCCAGGATAGAGCAGGAAGCTCGTATTTTGGAGATACCGAAGAGAAGACGAGCGGAGAGAAAGAGGGCAGCTGGGATGGACCTCTGTGTGGCTCACACCTGAAACTTCCACGAAATAGATTTCCTCTACCCTGAGAGAATGAAAAATAACAGACTCTGCAAGATAAAGGGTTGAGGTTTGATCACAGGAATTGGATTCGATTGTGAAAACAGCAGATGGGGCTGTTCTGGGACATACCACAATGGAAAGGCAGTGAGTAGCTGTGGGATGTCCCTCCTCGGGGTTTGTCGGAGGCTTCCTCATGGTTAGACTGAGGATATTGGGGCAGGGGAAGGACACTGCAGAAGTGAATTTTCCTTCTTATCACATTGTATCAGGAAGTGCATGACATCAGCGTCACTTATTACTGGTGATGTCCCCTTGATCACTGGGGACAGTGGTGTCTGCTAGACTTCTCTATTGAAAACTTACTATTTTTTTTCCTTTCTACCCTCCATTCTTTAGAAGCCAGTCACCGAGTGGAGGGGAATAAAGCTCCATCTCCTGGACAAAGTCATACCAAGTAATTTTTAATCCCCTAATTATAAACTATTTGGATGGAACATTCAGAAGGAAGAAGAAACCCCCCAAAAGCCCAGTGGCAGTATTATTTGATATCAATATATTAACTCTCAGAGGGAGTTCATACATGGGGTTGTTAGAATTCATTCCTTTATTATTACCAGGTAGGCAATTTCTTAGAAGGCTGTAGAGTACCCCTATGTATTTTTCACTAGGTTTGATTGTGCCTTATTTTCTATCCACCTTTCCATTGGTAAAGTACACTATGGTCTAGTTTCAAGAATACTTTAAATAATTGCTTCTATATTGGATCAAAATTGTGAATCAGGTGCCTCTGGGGAAATTTCATTTAACCCAGGCTATTTTCAAATCTATTGCTTCTGCCTCCATTTTCAGTTTAATTTTATCATCCCACTTTTTTTTTCCCCGTAGGTAATCTTTGTGAAAATTTCACAGAATACCAGGCACAGAGTATAACTGTGTGATTCTTGCAAACCAAAAGCATCTCTCCAGTAAGATGCCATTCATCATTCTCTTCCTCTCCAACTTCAAAGGCATTTAAGTCCCATCTCCACGTGGGACTGTGCCAGGCCCTAGACAAGCAATTTAATGGAAACAATCCTGCTCTCTGGAGACTTCTGTCTATTTTGGTCAGGAGAGTCTGATAGCTCTAACAAATGACCCCCAAATCTCAGTGGGTTGACACGAGAGAGCTCCATTTCTCATTCACTTCGTAGTTCAGCAAGGGTCAGCAGGGGCTGTGGTCCATGTGGCCATATAGGGACACAGGCTCTATCTGGTGCCTTCTCCATCCCTTAGGACCTTAGAGCCCTACACTGTAGCTTCTAATTTCAGCCTACAGACTGTAGGAAAAGAAGTAAGGAAAGGGTACCTAGGAGGTTTATAGAGGCCAGATCTGGAATTTATGATCCTATCTAACTTTAATGGGTAGAAAAGTTTGCTCTCCCCGTGTACTAGGAGGAAAAACTAAAAATAAAACAGGGTTTATGAACACGTACTGTCTCCCCATACCACTGGAGACATATCCTTGCCTTAAACAACATGGTTATCCCATGACATTTTTAAATAAATATTTTAACTTTTTTTAATCTAGAGATTATCCTACTGGCAAAATATGTGTTGAGATAAAAGCATTTATGTCTTTTTAACATAGATCATGGCATAGTTTCAAAAATACCTGAAATAATTGTTCTTATATAGGCTCAATATTAGACCTGCCCTCTTTTTGGCAGGTGGATGGCATACCTGGGATTTGTCAATTACCTGGCGTATTTACAGGTTGGGTGGTTGAATCCAAACACTTAATTCTGTCAGGTAGATGATTAAGGAACCCAAGGTAATATATTTGGATATTTCCTCTGGGCATTTAGAAGGTTTCTTCTTCCTGTCTGAAAGCTCTGTCCAAATAGCTTATAATTAGGAGATTAAAAATTCTCTGATAGAACTTTGTGCAGGAGGTGGAGCTTTATTCCCCTCCTTTTGTGGGCTAGACTTAGTGACTTGCTTCCAAAAAACAGAGTATGGAAAGGAAAAAAAAATAGTGACTTCTCAGTGGAGAAATATGGCAGCCACTACCTTAACCCACCAAAGCGACAACATCCTGAGATGATGTGATATGAGAAGGGCACTTCTTTTTTGCAGTATTCTTCCCCAAGCCCTTCACCCCAGTCTAATAACAAGAAAATATCAGACAAAGCCCATCTCAGGGACATTCTACAAAAATATCTGAGAAACACTCCCCCAAAGTGTCGACGTTGTGAAAGTCAAGGAAAAGACTGAGAATCTCTCACAGATTATAAGAGACCGAGGAGACATGGTGGGATCCTGGATTGGAGTCTGGAACAGAAAAGCATGAGTGAATAACCAGAAAAATCTGAATATGGTAGTGAAGGTTCTCCAGAGAAAAAGTTACTGTGATATTTATATATCTGACATGGGAATTCACTCATGAGGTTATGAAGGCTGGGCTGTTCCATGATCTTTTGTCTGCAAACTGGAGAGCCAAGAAAACTAGTGGTGTAATTCAGTGTGAGTCTGGAAGGCTGAGAACCCGGGCGCAGGTGTTATACTTGCTGTCCCAGTCCAAGTCTGAAGGTGGGGAGCTGAGAGAATGTATGCCTGAGGGCGGGAGAAGATGAATGGCACAGCTTAAGGACAGGTGAAAATTCACCCTGTCTGTGCCTTTTTGTTGTATTTGAGCCCTCAGCGGATTGGCAGTGCCCACCACATTGGTAAGAGTGATCTTTACTCAGTATACTGATTCAAATGCTAATTTCTCCTAGAGACAGTCTCAAAGACACATCCAGAAGCAATACTTACCAGGACTCTGGGCCTCTCTTAGCCTACTCAAGTCGACTTATACGATTAACCATGACACTGTATAAAACTTACAGTTTAGTTAATAGTATTGTATGAATGTTAACTTCTTAGTCTTAATAAATGGACTGTGGGTATGTAAAATCATAAGACTGGGGAATCTTGGTGAAGGATATATGGAAAATGCACAATTTAAAACATTGTATATCTAGAATTATTTTAACGTTAATAGTTAAAGTGAAAACAAAAATAAGATTTAAAAAAATGAGGTGATACTCCAAGGGAAGAAACAAAATTCATGACAGAAACTGAATTTCAAGGGTAGCTTTTAGATTATCCCAATTTACGAACTCATTTTGTGGGAGGAAAATAAGGCTCAGAGAATCGGATTAACAGTACTTAACTGGAAGGATTTATAACTATTAATACTTTTGTTTCAACTTGTTGAAATGCTAGTTTTTGTGGTGGGAGGAAGGAGAAGCTGGCAAAGGTGTAGCAATAACACAATAATAAATGGAATCCAGCACAGACTGGAACTATTAATATTATTTTTTTCTGGAAAATTTCTAATCTATTATCTACAATCCCTCCCATATGCTCTAGCCACCCCCCCACTGCTATCTATATTCTTTCACATACCCCCATCCTGCTACCCTTCCCATCCTCAACGTGCTACTCCAATCCTACGAGGTAAATTTTATTATTCCTGGGTCATAGATAAGTAAAATGAGACCCAGAAAAAAAAGGGCAGGTTACCTGGCTGTAATGGACAATGTCTGTACTGAAACCTCCATCATTCTATAATAATAGCAGTGGTCAAGCCCTTTGGATTATACTGTGATGTTTCCTTCACTGACGTGAGGAGTGGCAAAGCCTCTGGGAGAGAAGAGGGAAGGAACATTTAGAAGCCATCAAGTGGACAAGTGGCCAGGATTTAAAAAAAAATATTTCTCAGGGCACCAGACTTTTCATTAATATCCTTAAGTTTTGAAAACTGTGGTTTCTAGGTGAGCGAATGAGCTTGAGGAAAAATGGATTGATTGCATATAATTTTAGTGGTTCTCCTTTGGGAAAAGGATTCAAATGGTTTATTTGATCTCTGAATAACCTTCAGTATGATCAAAGTACAGTAGAACCTCCATATTGACCACTTCTCTACATCGACCACCCCCTTATGTTGACCTAATTTTCACAGACTGAACATGCACCACATGTACACGTACGGGTACCGTAGGCCCAGTTCCTTATGTTGACCTCCTGCTTATTTTGACCAGTTTGTTAGCTTGAGTGGTCAGCTAACAGCGCTCCTACTGTACTTGGCTAAAGAGAAGGTTAATCTGATGAGAAAGTGATACTGTCTCCTTCAACTTTGATTAACCATTGACTACACCCGTCCTTCATGTCTGGTGCAGTAATCTGTTACGATTAGTATTTCTGCTTTACACCACAACATTGGAAGAGAAATATTATCTTAATATCACAGAAGAGGATACTGAAGCCCTCTTCTTCTGTGCCTTATCTTCTTTTACCTGTTCTCCCACCAACATGCCAAATATAAAATAAATAAAATTTATACAAAGAAGTTAATATAAAAACGTGTATATTAAGAGCACTGCCAGAGGCATTCATTTCTCTTCTGCTAAGAGTTCTCTCGCCAATCCATTTCAACATTGTGCAGCCATTTCCAGGTGTTGTATAATGAAACCTCGATTAGTTGGGGAGTATTCAATAACTTATTTATGGCTGGGAATTTAGTTTCCAGAAATAGAAACATAAGGAAGGCAATGGACCACAACTCAGTTTGTGGAATTCTTCAGGTCCCATCCCTCACTCAGTCTCCTTTTGACATTGAGGCTGTGACTTCTGGTTCTTTTAGGGTCTGTGCGTGTCTAGAGGGTGGTGCCTGGTGGTATAAAGAAGACTCACAGAGTGACCTTGAGGCAACATGTTTTTTATGTCCTGGTGAAACCCCTAGCAGCACTCAGTGGGACCCAAGTCTTTGGCCTATCTGCAATTAGCATGGCAGTGAGATGTTACCTTTGCCTTTTCTATCAGTCACCAGTGGAGCTGAACAGAGAACTCAGCTGACCTCTAGTCTCTGCTGACCAGGCCTGCGTGGTTAGAGGGAGCTCTGACCCCACAACTCCTATTAATTCAGGAGTACCTGCCGGTGCTTCTCTCCTTGATAGTGTATTGGTGGACAGGGCTTCCCATAGGCTTGTTTTCTTTATTATTTTGTATCATAGTCTTTATAATCACATGGAGGCCATTGTTCCCTACTCTAGTGAAGGCATAGAGGAAGCCTCTCCAAGTCGAGTGCTGAATGGAAATGAAACAATCTATTCTAATACAACGCACACTGTTTTCTTTTCTTTTGCCTCTCAGTTGAGTGTTCAGCTTGAGTTAATTTCCTGCTGATAACAGCTGATGTAGTATCTTCGGTATTTCATTGGCACCACTGTAAAAGGGAGCAAACCAAACGAGAGAAATTAAACAAAGCATAACCAAGTTGCCTGTTTCAGGTGCTTTAATGAAACTCTGGAATATGCGTACACTGAAACCAAGCTCTCATCAGTAGTGAGAAGCGAGCATTCTATTTCTTAGAGCTGTTTAGTGCACAGCAAGGTACAGCAAAGGGAAAGGCAATGGCTTCTCTTGTTTTCTGATCAACATTCTTCCCCATTCTCCATGGTGTGGCTCAGGCTTATGAATGCTAAAAATATGGTGTGCTTAGCTGTAGGCAACCAGAATTTATTCAGCGTCTACTGAGTGCTAGTCATCATGTAGGAGTTAGGGAAATGAATTAGACACAGTTCATGCTCTCTTTAAGAGTGGAAACCAGGTACACAGAGAAGTTATACATTAGTAGGAGTTTATACAAACTACAGAGAAGGGAGTGATTTACCAGAGAGGATGGAATTTGAAGATTGGATGGGATTTCATCTGGAAGAGAGTCAATTGAAGTGCATTCTGTATGCAAAAGGTACAGCATATGTGGAAACATAATGATGAACCATAGGGTGTGTGCAGGGAGCAGTAAAGAGCTGCTCCCAGTTGTTGGAGGACAAGGGCCAGGGGCGAAGGTGGAGATGTCATAGGAAATATTGCCAGAGAGGTAAACAAAGAGGAGATTGTGAGGAGCCGGTTAGAATTCACTGTGTGCTCAGCACTAGGGTAGGCCCTATGTATGATATGAGAGACTACTGAGACTCTTATGATCTCGGAGAAGGTATGAGCAAACTGAGAAGGGAACCCACCGTACATGAGAAAATTAGAACACGATTAAGAACTCAATGATGCATTATGGGCTCTAAGTGTGGTTGGAATTCAGAAGGTACAGAAATCCATATAGTCTGGAATAATCAAGGAATTAAAGAGAAGGTTAGAATTGCACTGCCCTTGGAAAAATGGGAAGGCTTAGATCAGTAGTTTTAAGCTGGCACCAGGACTACTTCCTGGCAGGCATTTGGCAATATGTGAATTTATTTTTGAATGTCACAATGAGGAATAGAGAGAGTCATTTTAGATATTCATTGGGCCACGCATGCTAAATGCTCTGCAATGCCCAGAAGTTACTTGATGCAGAATTGTCCTTCTCAAAGTCTAATAATGCCCCCATGCAGCAGCACTAACTGGATAAGTAGAGGACAGAGAATAGATTCCAGCTGGTAAAAGCAAACAGAAATGAGGATCGTAGGCATACATCACTCTAGGTCATTAATGAGGTGTAATTTGATGACACAGACATCAACTTTATTCTGATTCTAAACTTTTTCACTTTCTAATATCTTTCAGAAATGTCATGATTAAATAGGCATTTTTAAAATGGGATCACAATCTCTGGTAATATTAGGGTTTAGACAGAGAACATAAATAGGCAAATTGGAGATTTAATGGGAACTCAGTGCTGCAAGGTCATTCTGGATTGGGAGCTTTGCACCATGGCCAAACCACCCCCTCACCAAGTGATCGGCACCCATTCGCCTGCCACTGACCACCCTGTATGGGTGAATCAAACTCTGTCTCAGGTCAACTGCCCTTGCCACTCTTGGGCATGGACCATAGGTTCTGCACATACTGAGTTTCTCAGCTTCATCCTTCATCACGAGCTGCCATATTTCTATATGTCACAGTCAAACAGCCTGAGATTGGATCTCAGATCAGATTGGCCTTGGGCTTCTTTCTATGATGGGCAAAGCCCCAGTGGCGGTCCACCCTGTGGGCCACTGGCTGGCTGACTTGTGGGTTGCTTGTTTTACAACCTCAAGTTAGATCATCTGCTCTCTAGTTGGCTATGGACAGAAGGATGTGGTCACAAGTACAGAGTAGGGAGACGCATGCAAAAGAAACAGGGCAGCACCCCAAAATCAAATGCAGTGGACCCTCGACAGTGACCCTGGCTTGAATGAAATAAGAACTGCGACACAGTTCAATGGAAGTGGGACTGCAGGATCCACTATTCCCACTCAGTTAAACCAGAAGCCAACTTTGATGAGCCCATGATGCGGAATAAACGGCTAACCATTTAGAACTCTTGTCATCACATTTATACATACAGATTTGGTCACCTTTAAATTCAGGTGGTACTGTTTTCAAGTATAAAGATCACGGACTCACTCTCGCTTCAAATTCAACAACTACAAAATTTAACTCAGATTTATCCCAACACTAAATTACTCTCCAGGCCTCTCTATTTCCACCTATAATGATAGAGATTTTATAGGAATTATGGAACTTATTGTAAAAAGAAATAGATCACAGTAGTGAATTGCAAATATTCTAGGCCTCACTTGTTAGAATGCCCCAGGGTCCAGATTGGTGGAGAGAAATATTTTAACAACCGTATAAAACCAAGTTTATAACCTGGCGGCCTGCCAGCCAAATTGGGACCAGAATTGTTTGTTATGTTGGCTGGCACTGTGCTTTGTAAGCATTGGAATTAAAATAGATGTTGATAGGACACATACAATAGAGATTTCAGTAGTCTGCACCAGTCCAGAAGACCCTAGCTAAAGAAAAAACTGCAGATGAGACTCACGGGAGACAAAGTGAAGGTGTGGCAGCAGGGAAGGACAGGATGATAAGGTCAGTGGCAGCTTTTTATTTGGCTTATCATTTAAAAGCTTACACTTCATTTCTTTTATGGTGATGGTGCTCACCAACCACTGTCTGACACCTACCATCACGCGGCCGTCTCTTTCACCTGCATGTAGGACTGGGCTAGTGGGAAAAATAAATGTGCACTTCGAAGTCTAATTAGAACACACAGTGTCAGCAGCACCGTGCTGAAAGCCCCATTAAGCATCTTATGAATGCCCAAGAGCACCCTGCCCATGTTTGGAGTGACACATTTTGGCTCGGCTGGTGACAATTAGGATCAGACCCAGGACACTGGAGACTGTGCACTGCATCCCATATGGTCAAGTCTGTAGGTGGATTGTTCCCCTGGTGGCTGAAACTCGGTGAGAAAGCTCCGAGTAAGAATTAGACCCAAATGATGGCGAATGCAAATTAGCGCACTATGGATGGAAGTGCCTCGTGTATGGGTGCGTTATGGATTAGATTCAACTGTCAGATGGTTATGTATTATTCATGATCAAATTCAGGGTAAAGATACCAGATGGCAAAGGCATATTCATGGTCAGATCATAGTTGTTAGATTAATTATAAATCTACATAAGAATTGGATAATAATAATTTAGACTGCTCTCAAAAGGATACTCTGTAGATCATCTAATCAAAAGTATTTTTAAAATAAGATGCATAAGTTATTAGGTGACATTAAACATTTTATGTTGCCATAAGTTACTTTTCAAAAAGACTCTGTGGTAACATAAAAATATTTTCATATTCCACTAACCTATGGCTGGTGGTAACAATGTTATTTCTTTAAAGGGATTGCAAATGATTTACACTTAGCTAGAATGTCAAGGTACAGGCAAAAGTGTTAGACGATAAAAATGTCTGTGTCTGCATCACTGTAACTCATTGTGTACAAGAAGGCTCTCTGAACTTGGGTTCTACCTGCCTGTTATGAGCCTCCCTGTGTGCTGGTCTCTGGGTGCTCCCATCTTATCCCCCCACCTGTCTGTGGCTGACCTGTATGGACTATGTCCTCTGAATTCTAGTTGGTTGATGATGAGGAGCACAAATGGGAGCAGGAATGTGAGGAGGGAGTGAATATTCCTTTGGGTCCCACCCTGCAAGGTCACCTTGGGCTGCCTGCCTCCATCACCAAGGCCACTGCTATCCTTACGTGGTCCTCTCCACATGCCTGTCTCTCTGGGCTCAGGAAACTTAATGGATTGTTGAGGTTTTCTGCTATTACTAGCTCTGGAGTTCTACACTGTCCCTTGTGGTTTCCCTGGATCCTACCCACAATTTGCAAATACTTCTTTTATCAAACTCTTTTCAAATACCTACTCTGAGTGTGCCATCTGCTTTTTTGCTAGTATCTAGATTAAAATGTACCCTAAACAAAGAATCATAGAATCAAAGAAAATTTTAGTTTTAAAGGAATGTGGAGATGATCTATTCAATTCTTCTCATTTTATCGGTGAGGAAACTCAGGTAGAGAGATGTTAATAAATTTATCCAATCACCAGCTATTATATGACAGTTTAGGGACCAGAATCCAGATCTTCTACATCTCCAACAGAACCCTTGGCAGCGGGTCTTGGGGACGACAGAAGGTATTCAGTGAAGGTGTCTATCTGGGGCAGTTAGCTCAAAGGGTTGGCCAGTGGAGAGATTTTCTACATACAACTAATTCTCATCAGGATATTTTCAGGGGTTCCAGGAAGGGACTTAGTGAGGACACTGGTGGTATTTAAAATCCAGAAATACAAACAATGATTTTTTTTCCCAATGGTGACATAAAAAATATGGAACACTTCACAACTTTGTGTGTCACCCTATGCCAGGGCCATGCTAAACTTCTCTGTATTGTTCTAAGTTTAGTGTATGTGCTGCCAAAGCCAGCAATAAGCAATGATTTTTTTTTTTTAACAGTCTCTAAAGATCCTGGCTAAACTTGGTTCCCAGCATTTTACCCTAGTCAATATGGATGATAAAGGGGAAATGTATAAGGTGGGGCTTTTAGTTCTCAGCCCTGGTGTTCTCCATAAACAGGTGCTGGGGATGGGCAGGAAGATGATTGCAATTAGGTGAAATAGGTCTTAGTACACAGGCGTGAGGGCATAGAGATAAGGGTAAAATAATTACCATGAATTGAATGCCCATGTTCCAGGAACTGCACTGAAGGTTTTACACTCATTATTTTCTGCAATCCTATCCATAATATTCATTTTACAAATGAGCCAATTTAAGCAAATATTCTATCTCTATAGAGAGTAGAAACCAAGCCCTAGAAGAGACCCAGAGTTCAATACACATTGAGAATACAGTAATAGTGGCAACAAGGATTATAAAATGTGGATTATTGCCCATTGTGGCGTCAGATCTGGGCATCAGAAAGAAAAAAGATCAAGAAAAAAACTAGAAGGACCTAGTTGCTGCCGTAGTGTTTGGACCCTATGGGCTGTTGGGATGTGGGCATAGGGAAGGAACAGATGTCTATGAGGTCTGACAAGTAAGCTCAGAAACTCATCCTAGAGAAAGTGCTGCACACCTCATCGCTGAATCACACTGTGGTCACCTCTGTAGTACTCCCCTTGGGAAGCTGTGCACCAACATCAGAGCCTAGTTCACTCTTCAAAACAATTTTGGAATACTTTTTCTGGAAAGGCCTCAAAGCTGTTGTTGCATTACCCTTGAGGTCCTGAATGTCATCAAAATATCTTCCCTTTCAATATTTCCTTTCTCTGTAAAGAAAAAGTCACTGGAGGCCAGATCAGGTGAGTAGGGAGGGTGTGCCAATACAGTTATCTGTTTACTGGCTAAAAACTCCCTCACAGACAGTGCCGTGTGAGCTGGTGCATCGTCCTGTTGCAAGAGCCATGAGTTATTTGCCAAGATTTTCAGTTAAGATTTTCCTGTTTACTGATGGTTACTTGGCCTGCTATGCTTCTCGCAGTTAGCCAATGACTTTGATGCAAAATTTAATACTTTTTTCAATGCTTTTGTCATTTCTTCTCATTACTGGCCACCCTGACTTCTCTTATCAGTGATTCTTTCTCTCTCCTCAGAAAAATGTTCAATTTGCAAACTGCCATTGTCTTCATGGCATTATCCCATAAACTTGGACTAATACAACATGTCTCTGATTTCACTTCCACTCTTGCAAGGTTAACAAGAAATACAGTGTTTGGTTTTTTGTTCTAATTCAAGTCCTGACATTCTTCTACAGCACACAAAAACATGCGACGACAATAATGAACCCCACTCAGCGAGACACCACCACACCAACGAACACAACCCTGAGACACTAATACGCTAAGGTTGTGAAACATTCCTGAGTTTTTGTACAGGACTGCCAATGTAAGTGTACGGTGGCAAGTTCATGGACTTAATTGTGAGACCTTGTAGAATACAGTTTGAGATGTGTTATAATCTGCAGGGACAGGGTATCGTAGGGCATTACAGAGCAGTAACCAACACCTGCAGGAAAAAGCACAGGGCAGTAAAGCTCTGATAGAGGAAGTAATGTAAGAACTGAGGGATGAGCAGGAGGTAGCCGTGACCTGGAAGGGAAATGTGTTCTCAGGTAACACGAGGAACATATGCAGAAACCTGCTGCTAAGGGAACTCCTGGCAAATAATCACAAAGACAGAGGAAAGTTTAGGAGGAGGAGTCTAAAAAGCTAAGTCAAAGATGGGACCTGGAAGGTCAGGTTAAAGAATTTCAATTTTTTTCCCTAGAAGAATTAGAGAGACACTGTGGGTATTAAATACAGAGATGACAAGACCAGATTTTCAGAGGTTATCAATTCTCAGAGAGAGACTGATCTGAGCATCAGTTTTATTAAGCAAATGAAAAAAACCCATGGCCTTTAGGGCAGGTCTACAAGGCAGCAGGCCTGAGGTTGAGCTCGCTGGTGCCCGTGGGTGTTAATTATCCCTGTCTGAGAGCCAGGCCCCTCCGGGCATCCCAGGAGTTCTGTCACTGAATGTGCTGCACGGTTTGTTCTATGTGACACGCTCAGCCTCACTTCAAGTAATTTGTGTTTATTTTTTATCTTGCTTCCTTTAGATTTTTATCCTTTAGATTTTATCCTGCTTTAAAGGGGGAAAACTCGAGATATTGTTCGACAGAAGTGGGGACTTATTTTCATAACGTGAGATTTTAAGTAGTTGCCATCTCCTTTCCACTAAATTCCTCTGTGCTTTCTTTGCCTTTCCTTTCTCTACTCAATGAGAGCCGTCCCTG
>CAUYQV010054555.1:0-10000 GCA_963574575.1 Galagoides demidoff
TAATAAAGGGCATGAGAGACCTCTATAAAGAGAACTATGAAACTCTAAGGAAAGAAATAGCTAAAAATGTTAACAAATGGAAAAACATACCATGCTCATGGCTGGGAAGAATTAATATTGTTAAAATGTCCATACTACCCAAAGCAATATATAATTTTTATGCAATCCCTATTAAAGTCCCACTGTCACACTTTAAAGATCTTGAAAAAATAATACTTTGTTTTATATGGAATCATAAAAAACTTTGCATAGCCAAGACATTACTCAGAAATAAAAACAAAGCAGGAGGAATCACATTACCAGACATCAGACTATACTATCAATCCATAGTGATCAAAACAACATGGTATTGGCACAAAAACAGAGAGGTAGATGTATGGAACAGAATAGAGAACCAAGAGATGAACCCAGCTACTTGTCATTATCTTATCTTTGACAAGCCAATTAAAAACATTGAGTGGGGGGAAAAGGTTCCTTATTGTACTAATGGTGCTGGGTGAACTGGCTGGTGATATGAAGAAGACTGAAACTGGACTCACATCTTTCACCACTAACTAAGATAGACTCTCACTGGATTAAAGATTTAAACTTAAGACATGAAACTATAAAAATACTAGAAGAAAGTGTAGGGAAAACACTTGAAGAAATCAGCCTGGGCGAAAATTTTATGAGGAGGACCCCCTGGGCAATTGAAGCAACATCAAAAATACACTACTGGGACCTCAACAAATTAAAAAGCTCCTGCACAGCCAAGAGCACAGTAAGTAATGCAAGAAGACAGCCCTCAGAATGGGAGAAGATATTTGCAGGTTATGTCTCCAATAAAGGTTTAATAACCAGAATCCACAGAGAACTCAAATGTATTAGCAAGAAGAGAACAAGTGATCTCATCTCAGGGTAGGCAAGGGACTTGAAGAGAAACGTCTCTGAAGACAGGCACATGGCCTACAGATATGAAAAAATGGTCACCACCCTTAATCATCAGAGAAATACAAATCAAAACTACTTTGAGATGTCATCTAACACCAGTAAGATTAGCCCATATCCCAAAATCCCAAAATCACAGATTCTGGCATGGTTGTGGAGAAAAAGGAACACTTCTACACTGCTGGTAGAGTTGCAAACTAATATGTTCCTTTTGGAAAGACATCTGGAGAACACTTAAAGAACTAAAAATAGACCTGCCATTTGATCCTTCAATTCCTCTACTAGGTATATATCCAGCAGACCAAAAATCACACTACAATAAAGATATTTGTATCAGAATGTTCATTGTGGCCCAATTCATAATTGCTAAGTCATGGAAGAAGCCCAAGTACCCATCAACTCACAAATGGATCAATAAATTGTGGTATATGGGGCAGTGCCTGTGGCTCAAGGAGTAGGGCACTGGCCCCATATGCCAGAGATGGTGGGTTCAAACCCAGCCCCAGCCAAAAACTGCAAAAAAAAAATAAATAAAAAATAAAATAAATTGTGGTATATGTACAACATGGAATACTATGCAGCCATAAAGAAAGATGGAGACTTTACCTCCTTCGTGTTTACATGGATGGAGCTGGAAAATATTCTTCTTTGCAAAGTATCTCTAGAATGGAAGAAAAAGTATCCAATGTACTCAGCCCTACTATGAAACTAATTTATAGCTTTCATAGGAAAGCTATAAACCCAATTTTAGCCCAGGAATACCAGGAAAGGGGAGAGGGAGGGGAGGGGAGGGTGGAGGGAGGATGATTGGTGGAATCACGCCTACGGTTCATCCTATAAGGGTGCGTGTGAATCTCTCTAAATGTAGAATATAAATGTCTTAACACAACTATTAAGAAAAAGACATAAAGGCTATGTTAACCAGTTGGATGAAAGTATTTCAGATTGTATACAGAAACAGTATACTGTACCCCATGATAGTATTAATGTACACAGCTATGATTTAATAAAAAAAAAACACTAGATGTGTACATCTCATGATTTATCAAACATTATAGGGTTTAGGAGTCCATTATTCTTACCTAAATGAGATACCATATGTCAACATGCAGAAGAGAAATAAAAATAATATCTGCTATTCCTCATGAAGCAACCTTCACAGTTTTTTGCCAGTTATTATGCATATAGTTTAAAATCAGGAATAATAGATTTTTTTTTTTTTTGAGACAGAGCCTCAAGCTATCCCCCTGGGTAGAGTGCCATGGCATCACAGCTCACAGCAACCTCAAACTCCTGGGCTCAAGCCCGAGTCTCCTGCCTCCGCGTCCCAAGTAGCTGGGACCACAGGCGCCCGCCACAATGCCCGGCCATTTTTTGGTTGCAGCCATCATTGTTGTTTGGCGGGCCCGGGCTGGGGATTTGAACCCGCCACCTTAGGTATACGTGGCTGGCGCCTTAGCCGACTGAGCCACAGGCGCCGAGCCAGGAATAATAGATTAATAGATTATCCATGAAAAACAAAAAGGTGCCTTGATATGTGGTTCTGATTCTATTTTGCTGACATTAGCTCTCCCTCTATTTTCCAGTGGCAAATTCCAATTTGTGCTTTTCACGTGTGCTCTTGGAGGTCAGCTAGGCCACTGTCTTACCAGCCACAGATATCTGACCTTGCTTCAACAAATCTGATGACAGATAACTACTGTACAAGCAAGTACTCTCTATTTTTGGAAAGTTATAATGTTCAGAAATATTAGATTGTAATACCACCTTTGCATTCTCAGATTTTATCATAACAAAAATGGATAGATCATAAATAATAGATAAATAGTTTTGTAGGTAAACAAATGGATTGATACATAAGATCAAAGTCTATCTCTCTATGATTTCAAGCCCTTTGTTTTATTTTTTGCCCATTCTGAACCTCCTTAACTAATTTTAATTCCTCTTCTATTTGACGTTTTAAATATTTGAAGATAATACTGTTAGTCTTAAGTCTTCTCTTTGGCATGTAAACATTTAAGTTTCTAACAGGAAATGAATTATGTTCCTCTCTCTGAAATAGACATAAATGTGTAAGATAGTAGTCAAGTGGTCAGCCATTATTAATTTTTTGCTCTGGAGAATTCAACTTAGACTTGAGGCTAAAATGTTCTTATACTCTTTGCTCTTCATATGGGACCTTGGGATCCACATGTTAGACTATGTGGCTTTGCAGAGCCTCCAGTAACCCAGTCAGCCTTATCTTGATCTTCTTATATTCCAGGAAAGCTAATGTGGTTTGGGGCAGCCACATTAACTCAGAGCCATACATAAATGAAGACCAGTGAAAGCCAAACTCCCTTGTCTCACCAATCAAACAAGTCACTTCTCATCCAATGGAAGAGACCTACTGAAATGTGATCAGAAGGCAACAACAGCTTCTTACTACAAGTTCATAATCTAACACATTTTTTTTTTTTAGATCTTTCACTATTTACATCATCCTCTTTGGAAATCCTAGTTTGATAACTTTTTTTTTTAATGTAGGACCCAAATCTGAGCATAATTTTTCAGGTGTTAAGGAAGAGAGAGGTGTTACTTACTCTGGTGAAAAATATAATATTTTAATTCCATTTAAGTCTGTATTGGTACTCCTGTTGATTATTAAAAATTATTTAGTCATAAAGATTAAACCAAATAAATCCCTATTGTTCTCTGGAAGAACAAGTCTGAAACCTAGTTCTCTAATGTATTGTATTTTTTATTGTGGTAAAAATCACATAACATAAAATTTATGATCTTAACCATTTTTAAATATATAGTAAAGTAGCACTACCTATATGAACATTGTTATGTAATAGACCTCTAAAACTTTTTCTTCTTGCAAAACTGAAATCCTACATCCAGTGAAGAATTCTTCTTTTCCCCACTCCCTCATGCCCTGGCAGCCACCATTCTACTTTCTAAGACTCTCACTACTTTGGATGTTTAATATAAGTGGAATCGTGTACTTCTTGTCTAACTCTACATTCTGAAGCTGTTAGTCCCTTAGCTGTCTTATTTTTCTCAGTGTTGCATATAACTGCAGTAATAATAATAATTAACACTCATTGTAAGACTTACAATGTGCCAGAGGCACAATGCCAGAACTTTGTACACATTATATTATTAAAAATCTTTAAAACAGAAGAGTATTCTGACACGTAAGGAGTCTAAGAAACTTTCCCAAGAACACTCAGCTATAAGAAGAGTGGATACTGAGTTTGAAGGCAGGTCAATGCTCTTAGCCAATATCCTACACTATAAAGATTTTATATTAGTTAAGCATAAAATCAAAAATTCTTCAATTTAATTATAAAACACTCCAGAGTCTGGTCCAGGCATCTTTATCTATCTCAGATAAAATAAATTCCTATAGTGTTCAAAGTGACCTAGGCCATGTTTTTCTATAAACACATCATTCTCATTCCCCATTTTGTTATTCAATGACCAAAAAGAAATTTTTCAAGCATTTACAGCTACTGGGCACTATATTAGTGTTGGCCTTAAAGAAGTAGAAGTACTGAGGGAGGAGGCAAGATGGCTGACTGGAGCCAGCTTTCCACAGAGGCTCCCATCCAGAAGGAGAGTTAAGGACAGAAGTTTATCAAGTAAGCTGATGATTTCAAGCTGAGCCAAGAAAGATGATTGAAGAGCAGCACCTCATCCCTGCTGAGGTGAGCTGCAACTGCAAGGAAACTAACAATAGATACAAAACACATTGCAAAGCGGATGGGAATCCCTTCTCCCATAAGAACAGCTCGCAGTGTAATTTCTACAAACAAGCAAGCAGAGTTCATCATATCTCTTCTTTTTCTATTCCATGGGAAAGAGCCACTAAAAACCAGATCTCCTTTCCCAGAGAGGACCCACAAGCGTGCCATGGCACTCTTCCACCAGGCATAAAACTGAACATATACTCTACCCACAATTCTGAACTCCCAGCACTCCCCTCCATTCCCACCCCCAGGTCTGGAAGCCTATCTTCTTCAGAGTCCAGACTCTTGGGCATTTTCTCGAGAAGTATGGACAAGGTGTGGGCTGTTACAAGTCTGTGCTGAATCAGTGGCATGGGTGTAACATAGGGACTGTGGTACAAGGGAGCCATATGGGAGAGAGAGAAATAGTGCCCTATGGTAGAACACAACAGCAGCAGCAGCGGCTACTGTGGTGGCAGGAACAATAGGGCTCATACCCCTGGTGATATTTTGGAGAAACACTTACCATCTCTCTTAGAAACCAGAGGCATCCAGGCCTCTTCTCTGTTGGCAGCCACAGAAATGCAGGCCCCATGAGCAAAGGCTGTGCTGGAGGCAGTACCTGCTTGGGCAGAGCAGGGCAGGGATGGAGACTAGAATACGTGCACAGAGGTGAGATACTCCCAGAGCAGGGCTGAGTCAGAATTGCTGCTTTTGTGAGCCCAAGATGCACCCGGCCCCCAGCGAGCAGAGCTAGGACAAAAGCAGGCATGGAAGTGGCATCAGCTTATGAGGGGCAGGAACTGAGATCCCTTTGTGAGCTCTAACCATGCCCACCCCAACACAGAGTGCAGCAGAGACAGAGATGCTAGCTCCATGAGAATTGGTACAGCAGCAGTAGCACAGGGTGGGGCTGAGTCACAGTTTCTGTGAACTCAAACAACACCTGGCCCACAGTGGAATACAGCTGGGACAGAAATGCAAATTCTGCAAGAATATAAGTGGCAGCAACATCAAGTTGGGGCAGAGCTAGAAGTGAGTAACACTTTCCAGCTTCCATTAAGCACACGCAGTAGTCAGGCTTCAGCTCCCACTACCGACTGGTGGCAGAGTGCAGAGGTCTGGCTGAGAAGACATAGATCTCCCTGTGATTCAGGCAGGTGCAAAACCTTGGCACATCTGCTCATCGGAGGGAACTGGGCCACAGCCCTGCGGGGTTACCAGTGACTGGGTGTGAAAGAGATGTGAGGTAGGGAAGGAGGTATTAACCTCCCCAGACTAACTCATTTGCTGGGCAGGCCCTTCTGACTCCATGGAGCAGTAGAATGAGCTACACTGCTATCTAGTGGCTGTAGACCTTTTGAACTCTCCCACTGGAGACTTGGTGCTGACTGGGACAATTGATTTAAACTCTTAACCTGGGCCAATTACCCAAGGACTGTTCAAGGTTGTACCCTGGCTGTGTTGTTGTGATTTGATTTTCCTTTTCCAGTAGTTACCCATGGGGAGTGGGGGGTCTTAGTTGCTTGTATTTCTGCACAGCTGAGACTTCAACCCAGAGTTATGGATTCACTAGGATTGTACAGATACCAACTGAATGAAAGACAGAGCCACCTAGCCCCACCACATCAAGCAGGTCCCCAGTGTCTCAGGCTGTACTGTGTTTCCCCAAAAATACAACCTACCCGAAAAATAAGCCTTAGCAGGATTTTACCCCAATAGTAAGACCTAGTGATGGGTGTGGCTATGCAGCATATCTGCATAGCCATGCCATGCATTTCAGCACGGAGCCGCAAGGAAGACTGGAATACCTTTTACCTGCCATAGCTCCTTTCTCTGAGCCATTCGCACTTGCGTGGGTGCGCGTATAGTAATGGCAGTTGCAGGTATCCTATTGTGCACATGCAAACGGCTAGGGGAAAGGAGTTCAAGCATCACTAGTGCCAGCCCCACCAACAAGGACAGCTCCCCCTGTCAGGTTCCAGAAGAAGATGACTTAACTGTATTTGAATAAATGTAGATTGTTTTATTATACTTAATAAAATAAGACATCCACTGAAAATAAGCCCTATTGTGTCTTCTTGAGAAAAAATAAATATAAAACAGTGTCTTATTTTCTGGGAAACACAGTAGTACTTTATGGGTCCATTGCAAAGCTTTAGAGGAAAAGCTGCAGTCACTATTCCCAACTCTTGGGCGAAGGGCTGGTTAATCACTACGCCAGTAACCCCCAATCCAATTTCACCTTACCTGCTCATCTAGCCAAATGGTGAAAAATAATCACAAGACAGAATCAGCAGAAATACTCTGGCAACATGAATAATCAGTGTAGATCAACTCCCCCAAGGAATGAAAAGGCAGACACACCAGAAGATCCCATTCATAAACAAATGGCTGGAATAAGCCACACTCAACCTGAGATGTTAGAAATCAAGTTTAGAATTTGGATGGCAACTAAAAATTAACAGAATGGAAGTAAAGTTGGAATTAGAAATTCTAGGAATAATTCAAAAGTTGCCTCAGGAATTCAGTGGATTCAAAGACAAAATCAGCAAAGATTTTTGACACATTGAGAAAAGAATTTGTAGCCTTCCAAGATATGAGAAATGTAGTAGAATCCATCAGTAACAGAATGGAGAAGGCAGAAGAAAGGATTTCTGATACTGAAGACAAAGCTTTTGAATGCTTCCAAACACTCAAAGACAAAGAGAAGTGGAGAGCAAAAATGGATTATTCTCTCAGAGAGCTGTGAGATAATTCTTTTAAAAAACCTAATATTCACCTTATAGGAATCCCTGAAGGCAACACGTTTGTTTTGAAAGGCACAGATGCTCTAATCCAAGAGATAATCAAGGAGAACTTCCCAGACATGGCAAGAGATTCTGAAATTCAGATAGTAGACAGTATCAGAACCCCAGCATGACTCAATCCAAACAAAGCATCTCCCAGACACATTATGTTTAATTTTGCCAAAGTTAATATGAAGAAGAAAATTCTGCAAGCACCCAGACATAAGAAAACCATAACTTACAAGGGGAAAAATATTAGAATGACTGAAGATCTCTCTGCTGAAACTACTCAAGCTAGAACAAGATGGTCATTAACCTTTAACCTCCTAAAACAAAATAACCTTCAACTCAGGATCTTATATCCAGCTAAACTGAGTTTCATTTATGATGGAGAAATTAAATACTTTAATGATATTCACATGTTGAAGAAATATGCCATAACTAAACCAGCACTCCAGGATATTCTCAGACCCATCCTCCATAATGACAAGCACAATGCTGTACCACCAAAGTAAACTCACTCAGAAATTTTTTGATCAAATTCCAACTTCCATAGTGGTGAAAGGATTAAAAATGTCCACTGGAATTTGAAAACACTGATACCCAAAACATTACCAGCTTTATCAATACTCTCAATTATTGTGAATGGCTTAAATTGTCCTCTAAAGAGGCACAGGATGGCTGACTAGATACAAAAACTCAGGCCAGATATCTGCTGCATATAAGAATCTCATCTTACCTTAAAAGATAAGATAAATAGAGAGAGTGAAGGGATGGTCATCTATATTTCAGGCAAATGGAAATCAGAAAAAAGTAGGTGTTGCAGTTTTATTTGCAGATACAATAGGCTTTAAACCAACAAAAGTAAAGAAAGATAAGGATGGTCACTTCATATTTGTTAAGGGTAACGTTCAACATGATGATTTTTCAATTATTAACATTTATGCACCCAACCAGAATGTACCTCAATTTCTAAGAGAAACTCTTACAGACATGAGCAACTTGATTTCTTCTAGCAGCATAATAGTCAGAGATTTTAACATCCCTTTGGCAGTGTTGGATAGATCCTCCAATAAGAAACTAAGCAAAGAAATTTTAGACTTAAAATTAACCATTCAAAAATTGGATTTAACAGACATCTACAGAACATTTCATCCTAACAAAACTGGATACACATTCTTCTCATCAGTGCATAGAACATCCTCCAAAACTGATCACATCTTCGGTCACAAGTCTAACCTTAGAAAATTTAAAAGAATAGAAATTATTAGTTGCATCTTCTCAGACCATAATGGAATAAAATGAACTCAGTATCAACAAGAATCTGCATACTCATACAAAAATATGGAAACTAAATAACCTCAAGCTGAATGATAGCTGTGTCAAGATGAGATTAAGAAGGAAATTACCAAATTCTGGAACAAAACAATAATGAAGACATGAATTACCAGAACCTCTGGGATACCGCAAAAGCAGTCCTAAGAGGGAAATTTATAGCACTGCAAGCCTTCCTCAACATAATGGAAAGAGAAGAAGTTAACAACTTAATGGGACATCTCAAGCAACTGGACAAGGAAGAACATTCCAATCCCAAACCTAGCAGAAGAAAATAAATAACCAAAATTAGATTAGAATTAAATGAAATTGAAAACAAAAGGATTACACAACAGATCAATAAATCAAAAAGTTTATTTTTTTGAAAAGGTCAATAAAATGGATAAAACTTTCTAACCAGGAATAAAAAAGTAAAACATCTAGTTTCATCAGTCTGAAATGACAAAGACAAAATAACAATAGACTCCTCAGAAATTAAAAAAATCCTTAATTAATATTACAAGAAACTCTATTCTCAGAAATATGAAAATCTGATGGAAATAGACCAATGGTTGGAAGCACACCACCTTCCTAGATTTAGCCAGAATGAAGTAGAAATGTTGAACAGGCCTATATCAAATTCTGAAATAGGATCAACAATACAAAATCTCCCCAAAGAAAAGTCCAGGACCAGAGGCTTCACATAAAAAAAAAATCTACCAAACCTTTAAAGAGGAACTATTACCTAATTATTTAACTTTTTTCAAAATATAGAAAAAGAAGGAATACTACCCAACACATTCTATGAAGCAAACATCACCTTGATCCCCAAACCAGGAAAAGACCCAACAAGAAAAGAAAATTATACACCAATATCTCTAATGAATATGATGCAAAAATACTCAATAAGATCCTCACAACCAGAATCCAGCACATCAAACAAATTATACACAATGACCAAGTGGGTTTTATCCAAGGGTCTCAAGGCTGGTTCAATATATGTAAAACTACAAATATAATTCATCACATAAACAAAATAAAAAGAAAAGAGCATATGATTCTCTCAATTGATGCAGAAAAACCTTTTGATAATATCCAGCATCCTTTCATAATCAGAACACTTAAGAAAATTGATATAGAAGGGACATTTCTTAAACTGATAGAGGCCATCTACAGCAAACCCACACCCAATATCATATTGAATGGAGTTAAAATGAAATCATTTCCACTCAGATCAGTAACTAGGCAAGGTAG
>CAUYQV010054557.1:0-24114 GCA_963574575.1 Galagoides demidoff
GGGCGCCTGTAGTCCCAGCTACTTGGGAGGCAGAGGCAGGAGACTCGCTTGAGCCCAGGAGTTGGAGGTTGCTATGAGCTGTGATGCCATGGCACTCTACCCAGGGGGATAGCTTGAGGCTCTGTCTCAAAAAAAAAAAAATAAGAAAGCCCAAAGGGGGCAATTTTGTTTCTGGCTATAACCACTTCAAAAGTGTGTGTGTGTGCTTTTTTTTTGTGGGGGGGTAACAGGGAACGACAAAGAGAATGAATTGGAGTAAAATGCTATTTCAAGATATATATTATACATATTACGTATCTGACTCAACAATTTTGTTTATTTTTCAATTTTTTTTTGAGACAGAGTCTATGTCACCCTCTGTAGAGTGCTGTAGCATCATAGCTCACAGCAACCTCAAACTCTTGGGCTTAAGAGATTCTCTTGCCTCAGCCTCCCAAGTAGCTGGGACTACAGGCGCCTGCCACAACACCTGGCTATTTTTTGGTTGTAGTTGTCTTTGTTGTTTAGCAGGCTGGGACCGGGTTTGAACCTGACAGCTCCGATGTATGTGGCTGGTGCTTTAGCCACTGAGCTACAGGCACCGAGCCTTGTTTACTTTTCTCATTTTATCTTTGGGAGAGTTAATTTTTAGGTAATAGCTATGGATTTCTTTCTCATCCCTGAAAGAAAAGGAGCTTGTCATCCTATAAGAGTTAATCTTTCTGAAATCTCCTGTCCTTTTTTACCTCTCTTGCTCAATCCAATGAGAAATTGTCTTTCTCTCTCTCTCTTTTCTTTTTGGCTTCCAGAGGAGAAAAATTCACAAACCCATGGTTATTCTGTCTAGCAAATCTGTATTCCTTGACTTGCAATTTAAACTTTGAAGGCTAGTATTATGGGAAGAACCTGTCCTTGGTGGATTTGAGCCCTATTTCACTTGCTTACTGAATGACCTTGGGAAAATTAATAATTTCTTCAAGCATTTCTTCAGTTTCAGTATCTATAAAATAAAAATAAATACTTATGCCATCGATGGCTAAGATTAAGGGAACTAATTTCTGTAAACCAACCATTAGGATCATGCTGGGTGTGTGGTAGATGCTCAATAAGAGGTGTATTCCTCCTTATGTTCTTCTTGCAAAGTAGTAATGAATTTAATCTTGGCCCTGTTACTGAATAAGTAAATGTTTCTGCAGAACCTGAATGGTTAAAGGGAGAATATGTAAACGCACAGTACTTGTTTCAGATAACAAGAAGATGTATTTGCATAAAATAGAACATGCATTGATTTGTAGTCCTTGAGTTCTTCCTAATGTCCTGACTCTTCTTTCATTCCAAGGATGAAATTCTCTTCTGGTCACTCTGTCCAATAGTAATCAAGAAGTAAATACCATTGCTAAACGAATCCAACTCTATTTTCCAAACCTGTCTGATAGTAAGATACACTTGGGATCTTGTTGACTCTACTGATTCCCACATACCTTCCCTAGAAATTCCAATTTAGTAGATCTTGGGGTAAGCCCCAGCCTCTGTATGTTTAACGAAATCCCAGGTGGTTCCTATTTCAGGCAAGTTTAGGGAACACTGATTAATTGCTTGGAACTAGGAAATGACTCATCTGTAATTAAGCAATAATGCTTCTACTTAAGGAACAATGCCAAGTTATTTTAAAGCCATTGAATAATTACTGTATATACCCTACTTTAAAAATTGAGTTAGCTGTTATTTCAATCAGAGGGATTATTCCTTTAAAAATATACGTATATTTATACATGTTTTAAAACTTTGAAAATATGTAACGTTCTTCATATTTGTGTTTGCTTTTTAGATTTGGAAGAATAAAGCATAACTAGTTCAACTATGTAAGTTGTCCAGTTATATAATTACTGCTTAGGAGGCAGCTTTGTCAGGTGTCCAAATTTTGAGGTAGAATTTTGGTTATGTAGGTTTTTTCCTGCTTCCCCAACTCACATTTATATGCAAAAATAGACTTGATAGATGTCAAAGATTACATTCTTCATAGAAGAAATTGAATTGTCCAGAGCTACTTAATGTTACTTAGGTCATTTTGGTTTCATCAGATTAATTATACTAACAAATGTTTATTGCATTATATAATTCTAGTTGCAATCATTTTCCATACACAATTAAGATCAAAGAAAAGGTCACTGGTGGAAAGAAGGGGGAGAGGGCTGGGCAACTAATTAGTAGAACTAAAAGATATGCCTCAAAGGATCAAGCCCTTTGCCAACACTGTAATCACTAGTCCCAAACACCTGCAGAGCTCATCGGCTCCCAGGGGAGCTGAACTCCACTAACCTCATCCTTCTACCCAGTATTAGAAAAGTGCTGACTGACTACAAGGGCCAGGCAGACCTGTCTCTGCTCTAATTCTCATTGCCTGGTTGCTTTGTTCTGTGGATTTCAGGGAATATGAGATCTTTGTTAAGACGGGTAAAGAAACCATTCAAAATTTTAAATAGAAATCCATGAGAAAGAAACAAGCCCCCAAAGCAAAAAATATGCATATATATTTGTCTTAAATCTCTATCGCACTGACAATAATTAAAAGTGAGAGTTCAAAATGTTAAAATGCAATAGGGTATGAGAAATGCATGGCCCAGGTTGAGGTATTCTGTGGTGGATACGTTTTTTTTTTTTTTTATTTGTATGTCCAGCACCACTTCTTGGAAGAGTACCCCCTTCTTCTAGAAACTTCCCCCTCCCTTCATTTCATCCTATTATTACCAAAGAAACTGCCATATTTCCGAAGCTCTTATAGCCACAATTGACCTAAACAATGGGATTCTTTTCATTTGATCAGAAGACAGTACCAATCAGTCTTTTACTACCACAAATTATATGGTTGACCAGTTGAGTTTCCCACCTCCGGGGAAATAGCAGGGGTCAGCATATACAGGTGCAATGAATAAGCCTCGCCCTAGGAAAAACACCTTCATGACCATGGTATTTCCCCTGCCAGGTAAGAATGAACAATGGGATTCTTTTTTTGAGACAGTTTCATTCTCCTGTGCACGCTATAGTGTTGTGGCATCAACCTAGCTCACACCAACCTCAAACTCCTGGGTTCCAACAATCCTCCTGCCTCCACCTCCTGAGTAACAGACTACAGGCACCTGCCATAATGCCTATCTAGTTTTAGAAAATAGTTTTCTATTTTTTAGTAGAGTTTAGCTGGAGGTCTCGCTCTTGCTCAGGCTGGTCTCAAACTGCTGAGCTCCAGGGATCCTCCTTCCTCAGCCTCACGTTGAACATCTCCCTATGTTGATAGGTTTGTTACAGTCCCCTGGGTGGTCAATTCACAGAGGTTCCACTGTGTATGTCTTTCATCTTTTCAAATAGCTTATAGATTTTAGCTGTAGAATAACATGCTTTGCAATATGATTCACAGTCTGCCTGAACTGAGATCATCTGAAGTGCTTTATGAAAATGCAGATTTTTAGCCCCATCCCTGAGATTCATATAGTTAAGTTCAGGAAGGATACATTTTTAACAGGCGACCCAGGCCATTCTTATACTTGCAGAGTTTGAGATCCATTGTGGTGGCAGAATAGATACTGGAATTATAGTGTTATGGGTTGTTTTTTTAATATTCCAGGTACTTGCAAGGTCTGTGTTTGGCACGTGGAAGGTTCTCACTAATTGCTTGTTGGATTAAGGAATGAATAAATCTAACTTTAGAAGGAAATCCAGTTGTGGGAAATCTTCTGTACTCAATGGAAATATTTGCAATTTTCACTAAATGTGAAATACTAACTTCAATTAGTATAATCTGCATTCCCTCATGAGTTAAACTGCTTAAATCTCCTTTGGCTTTTGCTTCTTCCTAAGATAATGTCATTTTAATTTACTTTGATTGTAATGAAATATATCGAATTGGTTCAAAACTCTCCAGGTGTTCTTTAATTCAGTTTAGACCTTCTCCTGGGTGGAAGCTAGAGAAGTTCCCTCTAGTTATAACTATAAAAGAATACCAAGATTATTTTATAAGCTAGGTAAATATTTTTATAGGGAGAACTAAAGAGGTTTAGTGTTCTAACATATTGTTAATTCAACAAATATTTACCGTACTTAAACACACAGGTTATTATTATAAGTTGTACGTAGCAGATGCCAGTGATTTCCTCCTGCTCCCTGGGAATACTAATATTTTTACCTCTTTGTTTAATGATTTATGGAGGTTCTTTTTGCTCCCTAGCATGACCCATTTAAGGGTGAGTGATTCTAGGTAGACACCTTTGGTTGCTGACTTTAAAAGACCTCCAACTTGACCGGGAGTCAGGAGTCATGGCCTGTAATGCTAGCACTCTGGGTGGCTGAGAGACAAGAAAATCACTTGAGCTCAGGAGTTCAAGATCAGTCTGAGAAACAGCAAGACTCACTCTCTATTAAAAATAGAAAAACTAGGGCCACGCCTGTGGCTCAAAAGAGTAGGGCGCCAGCCCCATATGCGGGAGGTGGTGGGTTCAAACTCTGCCCTGGCCAAAAACTGCAAAAAAAAAAAAAATTAGAAAAACTAGCCAGGCATACTGGCGGGTGCCTGTAGTGCCAGCTACTTGGGAGAGTGAGGCAGGAGGATTGCTTGAACCCAAGAGTTTGAAGTTGCTGTGAGCTGTGATGATGCCACCAAACTCTACTTAGGGTGAAAGAGTGAAACTCAGTCTCAAACAAAACCCTCCAATTCACAGAGCTTCTCTCAATGTAAGTCAACAGCTAAGCTTCATTCTAGTCTATGTCTTTCTAACAAATGTTGCCTTGATCTCTTTGCTAACCTTACTTTGACTTTGAGCATGTGAAAAGGGAAATGGAACAAAGGTGATATAACTGTGAGCTTCAACTATGTTATTGCTTTTAATCTTTACAGTGACTTTATGAGGCAGACAATTTTTCTTCCCATATTGTAAAAGAAACAATTGAGGCTAATAGTAGTGGAGTAATTGGACCAAGTCAGATAGCTAAGAACTGGCAGAGCCAGAACTCAATTTCTTCAATGTCTCAGTTCTTTGGTCCCCACTCTCATCTACTACTTTGTACTATCATGTTGCTTCATCATATTAGTTTGCCACTTCTTGAATACATTTTCACCCTCCCCCTAGGATATGGGTCTTGCCGTTGGCCATGTGTTTGTTGGTTTCCTTACTCAGTGTTGGTCTTGCCTAAAAGTTCCCGATCAATCAAATGCTCTGTCGATTCCCTACCACTCAGCAACCCTCTTCCGCCTCTGCCAGCTACCCCTTCCTAGTCAGCCACCCCCTCCTAGTCAGTCTTGTTTAAGCTTAGGAAACAGAGCACCATTTGAAGGACCTAAGAAACAGTATGCTCTTCTTTCATGACTTCTCTGTGTCTTGTTATGGAAATGACATGTATATGAACTGAAAACAAGGACAGCTGCATATATATAACTCAAAAACCCAACTACAGGCTCAGTGCCTGTAGCACAGTGGTTATGGCGTCAGCCACATGCACCAAGGCTGGCAGGTTCGAGACCAGCCTGGGTCCAGCTAAACAACAATGACAACTGTACCAAGAAAATGCTGGGTGTTATGGCGGGTGCCTGTAGTCTCAGCTACTTGGGAGGCTGAGGCAAGAGAATTGCTTAAGCCCAAGATTTTGAGGTTGCTGTGAGCTGTGATGCCACAGCACTCTACCTAAGGTGAGAAAGTGAGACTCAGTCTCAAAAACAAAAAGAAACAAACCAAAAAAACCTACTACAGTGGCTTAAACAAAAAAGGGTTTGGGGGTTTTTTTTTTTTTTTGAGACAGAGTCTCACTTTGTCACCTCTTAGTACAGTGCCATGATGTTATAGCTTACAGCAACCTCAAACTCCTGGGCTCAAATGATTCTCTTGCCTCAGCCTCCCAAGTAGCTGGGATTACAGGCCCCTGCCACAGTGCCCAGTTATTCCTAGAGACAAGGTCTTGCTCTGGCTCAGGCTGATCTCAAACCTGTGAACTCAGGCAATTCACCTGCCTTGGCCTCCCAAGTGCTGGGATTACAGATGTGAGCCATGGTGCCCTGCCTGTGGTTTCTTTTTTTTTTTTTTTCCACATCACAAGAAACCTAGAGATATTTGTTAAAGGTACTACAATGATTTTACAGCTAAATTCTCTGCAGTTCTAGCCTGTTCCTCCCTCATGATGGCAAGATAACTGTTGCACCTTCAGCTACCACATCCACATTCAACACCAAATTAAAGAGGGAGGGGAAATGTCCTCCTCCCTGTTCCTTCCTGTTTATTGGAAAAGTGAAATATTTTCTAGAACACATCCTTCTACACAGACCCAGCAGATTTTCCCTAAGTCTGTTGAATAAACTGGGTCACAAGGCTCACCCCTCAGCCATTAGAAAGACAAAGAAAGCATTTGAAAACAAATTACTGTAATCTATCATATGAATAGGCTTAGGAAGAAAAACCACAATAATATATCCATAATATTTATACAATATCCATAAATGTATAAAAAGCATTTCACAGAATCTAACACCTTTTTAGGATAAAAGCTCTCAGCAAACTAAGAATCAGGGGGAGTGTCCTTAACTGGACAAAGGGTACAATCTACAAAGAAACCTACAGCTAACATCACACTTTATGATGAGAAACTATAACCTTTTCTGATAAGGTCAGGAACAAAACAAAGATGTACCCTTTCCCACTCCTTTTCAACACTGTACTGGAAATCCTAGCTAATGCAATAAGACAAGAAAAGTAAATAGCTGGGTGTTGTGGTGGGTCCCTGTAGTCCCAGCTACTCAGGAGGCAGAAGCAACAGAATCGCCTAAACCCAGGAGTTGGAGGTTGCTGTGAGCTGTGATCCCACGGCTCTCGGCCCAGGGCAATAAAGTGACTCTGTCTCTTAAAAAAAAAAAAAAAAAAAAAAAAGAAGTAAATGAAAAGAATACATATTTAAAAGGAAGAAATAAAACTGTCTTTGTTTGCAGATAATATAATCATCTATGTAGAAAACTGAAAAAAATTGACAAATCCCCCCCACAAAACCTCTTGGAATTAATAAGCTATTTTAGCAAGGTTGCAGAATACAAGGTGAACATGCAAAAGTTGATCACTTTCCTACATATTAGTGATGAACAAGTAGAATTTGAAATTAAGATTAAATAATGTAATTTATACTGGCATCAGAAAAAATGAAAAACTTAGGTATAAATCTAACAAAATATTTTAAAAATCTATTTTGAGAAAAATTACAAAATTCTGATGAAAGAGATCAAAGAAGTAAATAAATAGGAGATATTCCATATTCGTGGATAGGAAGACTCAATATTATTAAAATGTTCTTCCCAGCTTGATCTATAGATTCAATGCATTCCTGATCAAAATTCCAGCAAATTATGATAGAACCTCCATAGTTGACCACCCTTCTACAATGACCACCTCTTTAATTGATCTAGACATCTACCACCTATACACATCAGGACAGTGTGCCTAGTTCCTTATGTTAACCAGTGTCTTACAGTCCCATGGATGGTCAACTTACCGAGAGGTCCTACTGTATTTTATGGATATCAACAAATTCATTCTAAAGTTTATGTGTAAAGCCAACATAATACTAAGGAAGAATAGTCAGAGGACTGACATCACTCAACTTTAAGACTTATATAGCTATAGCAATTGAGATAAGGTGGTATCAGTGAAAGAAAAATAGAGCAATACAACTGAATAGAGAGCCCAAAAATAGCTGGACATGAATGAGTCAGTTTTTAGAAAGGAGGAAAGGCAATGCAATAAAGAGCAGATAGTTCTTTCAACAAGTTGTGCTGGGACAACTACACATCTACATTGTAAATTTGCAAGAAAGAATCTAGAGACAGACCTTATGCCTTTCACAAAAATTAACTCAAAATGGATCACAGACCCAAATGTAAAACACAAAACTATAAAAATATAGACGACCTTGAGTATGGTGACAACTTTTTATTTATTTTATTTTATTTTTTTGAGACAGAGTTTTACTCTGTTGCTCTGGGCTGGAGTACTGTAGTGTCAGCCTAGCTCACAGAAACCTCAACCTCTTGTGCTTAACCAATCCTTTTGTCTCAGCCTCCCAAGTAACTGGGACTACGGGGACCCAGCACAACACCCAGCTAATTTTTCTTTCTTTTTTTTTTTTCTTTTTTTGAGACAGAGTCTCACTTATGTTGCCCTCAGTAGAGTGCTGTGACGTAACAGCTCACAGCAAAGCCCACCAACATGCCCAGCTATTTTTTGGTTACAGTCCACATTGTTGTTTGGCGGCCCGGGCTGGGTATTCGAACCCGCCACCTTAGGTGTACGTGGCTGGCGCCTTAGCTGATTGAGCCATAGGCGCCGAGCCGCCTGCTTCATTTATATGAGTTAAGAGTTCTTGTTTATAAAATGGACAGTGGGTGTTCCAGGTGCAGATTGCAGTTGTAGACTACAGCTGCAGGTGAGAGTTGGGGGTGAAGGATTAAAGACCTTGCCCTTGATAGTACTGGGACATAGAAACCTGTTTTTAGACTTGGCACCTGTGGCTCAAGTGGCTAAGGTGCCAGCCACATAGACCTAAGGTGGCGGGTTTGGATCCAGCCCGGCCCCCGCCAAAACAACGACAGCTGCAACCAAAAAATAGCCAGGCGCTGTGGTGGGCACCTGTGGTCCCAGCTACTTGGGAGGCTGAGGCAGGAGACTCACTTGAGCCCAGGAGTTGGAGGTTGCTGTGAGCTGTGATGCCATAGCACTCTACCCAGGGGGATAGCTTGAGGCTCTGTCTCAAAAAAAAAAAAAAAAATGTAAAATATGGCAAGTATTCTTTTTCTATATCAAGCTGAACAGATAGTTGCAAATATCTTTGGGTTTCTTCTGACATATTAACTGTAATCTTGAAAATTTAAGCTCTATATTTTTGGGCTAGGGCTGGCAGGTTGGAACCCAGGCTGGACATGCCAAACAACAATGACCACTACAAAAAAAAAAAAAAAAAATAGCCAGGCACTGTGGAGGGTGCCTGTAGTCCCTGCCACTTGGGAGGCTGAGGCAAGAGAATCATTTAAGCCCAAGAGTTTGAGGTTGCTGTGAGCTGGACAATATGGCACTCTACTGAGGGCAACAAAGTTAAACTCCGTCTCAAAAAAAAATTTGAAAATTTAAGAATAGTAACTTTAATCTCCTGTCTTTTATAAGAACATCTGCATTCCAATTATAGTACAATGGCAGTAAAACATGGAAATAATGATAAAGTTATTTATTTTTAACATTCATTAAGTGGGGGGAAATTTGAATACAATATTGTTCCTAGGAATAAGAGTCCAGAGAAAAACATTCCAGTGTATTGTGGTCTTTATGAGTCGAGAAAGGGTAATGAAAATGGTGTCCACAATACTACCTAGTTAAGGAATATCCAGCCTGTGGCCTATGAGTCCCTAGAATTTGGCCCTTTTCACTTCTACCAATTCTGTAAGTCAGTCTTCACTCATTCCGTCCTCCTGGCTTTCAGCAAGCCCTTCAGGGGACCTATCACCAGCCCCTCTGTTTGAGCCCCCTCCACCCTCCATTCTCACACTAGACCTGATGACCTCCTTTTGTGACTTACCTTCACCACTGGGTGACTGCATCAGTGTGGGTTTCTCCCTTAGTTTCGAAATCCTAAGTGGATCCTTCTTTACCCCAGCTGCTTACCCTTTCCCCTCTCCCACCAATCACACTCAGAGCAGATCCTGTTCTCCAACCAGAGGCTACTTTATCTCTGAACATTATCATTTTATTGTACCCCAGCCTTCCTCAACATACCAACCTCTTTCCAAATCTATCCCTGACAACGGATCAAACTGGTTTCTATGCTCGTGCTCATGCACTGCCAGCCCTGTCTGCTTCAGCACCACCAGATGGCACTTAAGCTGTGGCTCAATATAAATCGATTACCATCTTATGGAAGCTTGTTCTGGAGATGTTCTCTCTGGGAAATACTGATGAATTGTTCACTTACATCCCAGTAGTCAGAGGCACTGACCTTCCAAGCCTGGCAGTATCAGATTTCCGGTGGCAGTGTTATGCACAAGACTTGTTCTCTGGCGTGGCGCCTGTGGCTCAAGTGGCTAAGGCGCCAGCACCTAAGGTGGTGGGTTCGAATCCAGCCCTGGGCCCACCAAACAACAATGACGGTTGCAACCAAAAAAAAGAAAGTAGCCAGGTGTTGTGGCGGGTGCCTGTGGTCCCAGCTGCTTGGGAAGCTGAGGCAGGAGACTCGCTTGAGCCCAGGAGTTGGAGGTTGCTGTGAACTGTGATGCTATGGCACTCTACCCCAGGTGACAGCTTGAGGCTCTGTTTCAAAAAAAAAAAAAAAAAATACTTGTTCTCTAGCTTGGCACAAGGAGATGTCAAGCAAGAGCTTGGCCAATCGCGGTGGCTCACCTGTTATCCTAGCACTCTGGGAGGCTGAGGCAGGCAGATCGCTTGAGTTCAGGAGTTCAATACTAGCCTGAGCATGAGCAAGATCCTGTCTCTACTAAAAATAGAACAATTAGCAGGGTGTTGTGATGGGTTCCTGTAGTCCAAGCTACTTGGGGAAGCTGTGGCAAGAAGATCACTTGAGCCCAGGAGTTTGAGGTTGCTGTGAGCTATGATGTAACAGCACTTTACCAGGGGCAACAAAGTGAGACTCTGTCTCTATAAAAAAATTTAAAAATGTTGGGTGGCACCTGTGGCTCAGTGAGTAAGGCCCCGGCCGTATATACTGAGGGTGGTAGGTTCAAACTTAGCCTCTGCCAAGCCTCGACTAAAAAACACCCAGGTGTTGTGGCAAGCACCTGTAGTCCCAGCTACTCGGGAGGCCGAAGCAAGAGAATCATCTAAGCCCAAGAGCTGGAGTTTGGTGTGAGCAGTATGATGCTGCCACAGCACTCTACTGAGGGTGAGAAAGTGAGACCCTGTCTCCAAAAAAAAAAATTAAAAAAAATGTTTAAACATACACAAATGCAGATAGAACACTGTAACTCCCCAATTATCCACCATTCAATTTTCACAATTACCATGTGTGACGCAACTCATCATTTACACTATGATTAAAGTGTCAAAGTCCATTTAAACATTTTGTCATGTATCTCAGGAGATACGCTATGTACAGTATGTTAATGCACTCATATTCCTTTCTTTTTTTTATTTTTTTGAGACAGAGTCATCCATTGTCACCCTTGGTAGAGTGTCATGGCATCACAGCTCACAGCCAACCTCCAACTCTTGTGCTCAAGTGATTCTTTTGCCTTAGCCTTCCAAATAACTGGCTATAGGCACCTGCCACAATGCCAAGCTATTTTTAGAGAAAGGGTCTTGCTCTTGCTCTTGCTCTTGCTCAGGCTGGTCTTGAACCTGTGAGCTCAGGCAATCCACCTGCCTCAGCCTCCCAGAGTGCTAGGATTACAAGTGTGCGCTACCGTGCCCAGCCTGTAACACGATTTTGGAAGATGGAAATCCAGGTAACTGAGTTAGCACAGCAGAGAAACCAGCTACGAACCAGTTCACACCACAAAACCACACATGCAATATATTACTCCCCTGCCTGCACAGAGACAGAGGAACCTCTTTGTAGTCTCTCAGCTGTACAGACATCTTACTTTATAGCATTATTATGTTTCTTTTTTTCTTTCTTTCTTTTCTTTCTTTTTTTTTTTAGATAGAGTCTCACTATGTCACCCTCTGTAGAGTGATATAGCGTCACAGCTCACAGCAACCTCAAACTCTTGGGCTTAATCAATTCTCTTGCCTCAGCCTCCCGAGTTGCTGAGACTACAGGTGCCTACCACAACCCCCAGCTATTTTTTGGTTGCACCTATCCTGGTTCATATTCAAACCCACCAGCCTTGGTGTATGTGGCTGACTCCATAACCACTGTGCTACAGGCACCAAGCCACATCGTTATGGCTTCAAAGAAATATGTATGGGGTGGTGCCTGTGGCTCAGCAAGTAGGGTGTCAGCCCCATATACCAAGGGTGGTAAGTTCAAACCCAGTTCCAGCCAAACTGCAACAATAAAAAAAAATAAAGTTTAAAAATATATATTGAAAAAAAAAAGAAATACGTATATAAGCATTATTCGTGAGGAATAAGGATACCATTTAAGAACTTTTCCCCAGCTCAGTGCCCATAGCACAGTGGTTACAGCTCCAGCCACATACACCGAGGGTGGTGGATTCTATCCTGGCCTGGGCCAGCTAACCAACATGATAATTGCAACAAAAAAATAGCCAGACATTGTGACAGGAGCCTGTCGTCCCAACTACTTGGGAGGCTGAGGCAAGAGAATCACTTGAACCCAAGAGTTTGAGGTTGCTGTGAGCTGTGATACTACAGCACCCTACCAAGGAAGACATAGTGAGACTCTGCCTCGATAAAAGAACTTTTTCCCCAGTGGCCTTTCACACTTCTGTGGATTAGCCACTGATGTAAGGAGTTATGCAGCTGGCATTGCCAAGGTCCTATCCCCTTTCTGACTGGCATCCTCTTCATACTCAGATGGAGCCCATGTCCCTAGTCCCTAGAGCTCAGCCATCTTCAGGCTTCAGGGTGATCCTCTTTTTTTTTTTTTTTAGAGACAGAGTCTCACTTTATCACCCTCAGTAGAATGTCCTGGCATCACACAGCTCATAGCAACCTCCAACTCCTGGGCTTAGGCAATTCTCTTGCCTCAGCCTCCCGAGTAGATGGGACTACAGTCATCCACTACAATGCCCAGCTACTTTTTTGTTGCAGTTTGGCCGGGGCCGGGTTTGAACCCATCACCCTTGATATATGGGGCCGTCACCCTACCCATTACACCACAGGTGCCACTCAACTCAGGGTAATCCTCTTTCTCCTCTCCTTGCTGTGACTGGAAGATAACATCTGATTTTCTTTCTTTCTTTTTTTTGAGATGGAGCCTTAAGCTGTCGCCCTGGAGAGAGTGCTATGGCATCACAACTCACAGCAACCTCCAACGCCTGGGCTTAAGGGATTCTCTTGCCTCAGCCTCCCAAGTAGCTGGGGCTACAGGCGCCTTCCACAACCCCTGGCTATTTTTTGGTTGTAATTGTCATTGTTGCATTGTTGTTTGGCAGGCCAGGGCTGGATTCGAACCTGCCAGCTCTGGTGTATGTGGCTGGCGCCTTAGCCACTTGAGCTACAGGCACTGAGCCAACATCTGATATTCAAAGCTGATTCCCTGTTCATGGGTACAATGTATGTGAATTATGAACTTTGTGTGAAAAACCATATCTAATTTTTAAGCCCACAATAGGATACCAGTGTATAACAAAGTGAATGTTGAAGAACAGTTTAGGGAAGAACCTCAAAGGTCCTTGGCCAGAGCAGGAAGGACACCTTGGCACCAAACCCTGGTTGCAGATGGGCATGACCAAGTTGCAAAGTAGAAAATAATATAACCAGGCACTGTGGCTCATTCCTGTAATCCTAGCACTCTGGGAGGCTGAGGCGGGTGGATTGCCTGAGCTCACAGACTCGAGAACAGCCTGAGGAATAGTGAGACCCCATCTCTAAAAATAGCTGGGTGTTGTGGTGGGCACCTATAGTTCCACTTACTCAGGAGGCTGAGGCAAGAGGATTACTTGAGCCCAAGAGTTTGAGGTTGCCATGAGCTATGACGCCATGGCACTCTACCAAGCTTGACAAAGTGAGACTGTCTCAAAAAAAAAAAAAAGAGGCTCGGTGCCTGTGGCTCAAGCGGCTAAGGCACCAGCCACATACACCTAAGGTGGCGGGTTCAAATCCCCAGCCCAGGCCCACCAAACAACAATGATGGCTGCAACCAAAAAATGGCTGGGCATTGTGGCAGGCACCTGTGGTCCCAGCTACTTGGGAGGCAGAGGCAGGAAACTCGCTTGAGCCCAGGAGTTGGAGGTTGCTGTGAGCTGTGATGCCATGGCACTCTACCCAGGGGGATAGCTTGAGGCTCCGTCTCAAAAAAAAAAAAGAATAGGAAAGACTTGCTAGGTCTGCATTGCTTGGATCTAGACTTCTACAACTCACCATTATTACTTCTTACCACATCATTATAACATCCTCAGCCCAGCTCTGCCTTGGCCCTGAGCAGTGGGTCACCAGAATGGAGCCATCCATGATCTCGAAGACAGGGGGTGAAGTGTTATCTGCAGAAACCCCAGATTATTTGGCATCACAGCAGTTCCCACTGTAGCTTGAGGGAGGTTTGCATTAACAAGAAAATCCTCACTCCAAGTCCCATAAGGTAATTCCTGGAATATTACAGGAGGGGACAGAGCTGGCAGTAAGAGCCTGAGTACTTAGAATGGTTCAGGGCCATGAAGGCTGCAAATCCATCTCCCTACCTTGAGTCAGGGCCATGGTGGCCCCTGCTAATTCCTATTCCAGGGCCATCAGAATCAGCATTATATGCCAGAAAGTTATGTTTCATCTCATCTGGTTTCTCCACCACAGGCAGCCTGCTTCCTCGTATTCTTGGGAAGAAGATAATTAACTGCCCAGCCTCAATCCAATAGCCCTTCTTCATGTTGAGGGCTGATACTTATTCACAGGTCCTTCACTCACTCTACTGCAGGATAGATAGTTTAACCTGGAGTCACCTAAGTGACTTCTGGGAAGCTACACAGTCCCTCTGGGGCCTGTCACAATGGGACAGTACAAGTGCCAGAGACATGGGGACCTAGCCTTGACTACTGAGCAGGATGAAGATGGGAGAAGGAAGGGGAGTGGCTTAGAGAGAGGAGAATGCAGTAGGACATGGTTCTCCAGATTGAGCACACCAAAATTCCCCATGGGCTGGTGAAGACACACATGTCTGGGCCCTGCCCAGCATTTCTCACTCAGGAGGTCTGGGCAGGGCCTGAGAATCTGCATTTCCAATGAGTGCAGGGAGGTACTAGTGCTGCTGATGCAAAACCCACTGGAACAGGATAAGGATGCTCCTCTTGGGAGACACAGGGACAACCATGAAAAAGGGACTAAAGCATCATTCACTGCTCCCTTATACATCAAGACAGAAGTACAGGCCCCCAGTCATTGCTATTCCAGGCCCACTGCAGATGTGACTTTCCAGAAGGTTTTCCAGGAGCCATCAGGGACCAGCTGTGAAACTGCAACCTGAAGCCGTCCAGGTTATACTTGTGATCCTGAAGTTCACACTGAGGTGGATTTCACACTGAGGACACTTAACAGACAGACCAAAACCAATCCCAAGTGTCATAGGTTTCCTGGATGGGCAGAGGCAAGCATAGCCCCAGCCCACACTGAACAGAAGGCAGCATGCTCTGTGACTGTGGGACAGTAAGCCCTTTGCGGTGGCAATGCAGCTTCTCCACCAGGGTGGTAATACTGGAATAGAAAAGCCTAAAAGCCATTTCATGGCATTCATTGCCTCTGTAGTCCAGTGACCCTGACTTCCGCCAAGAAGTACTCTGGCTACTCAAGGCCAGTCCCTGGTTCCTCCTTTCCCAGGTACCACAGCTTAAGCCACCCAGCACCGCAAACAATCCTGCTGAAAAAGTGGTTCCCTGCCTTATTGTACACTGGGCTCCTCTGGGTGGGGAGCCTGGAGTGTCCTAGGGACACTGGCTGGGAAGACCCAGGGTGTATTCCAGACAGTGGATCTAAGGTGCAGGCCAGGTTGGGTGAGAGCCATAGGCCTGTCATTAAAGTCTTCAAGTGACCCAGACACAGGTGCTCTGTTAGTAGAGGAGAGAGACAAGGATTCAGTAGTGCTTAGCTCCACAAGACCTAGAACATTTTGTGCATATTTGAAGGGACTTGATAGGGGGAAGGGAGCAGGAAGGTAGGGTGACAAGGTGAGAGAAAACAAGCATGTTTTTGTCTTCTCAGGATGTCTGACCATCCCGTGGCTAGTTACTTGCCATCTGGAGGGAAATGATCAGCATTCTGTCCTCAGATTCTCGCCCTCCCTAAGAATCAGTCCCAACTTCCTAGCCAGGCCAGGATTCCAGCCTCTGAGCTCTCCCTGCTGGACATTTCTGGAAGAGACACACTTGCCCTCTGTTGCCCCTGGACCAGCCCCAGCACCCGCCCCTTCCATCCCCTACCTCATTCCTCCAGCCTCCACCAGCCACCTCACCTCCCTCCTGCTGCAGAACCCCCCTCCTCAGACAGGCCTAAGAGCTGCCCAGGCCTGCACCCTTGGTGGGGTCCTTCTCTAAAACCTTCCACTATAGCCTCACAGATGAAGTCAGGTCACCTTTTATTTTTACCTGACATCTTCCTCCTGTCTATCCCCACCCAGCCTTCCATCTTGCATCTAAAACCATCCTGTCTTCAGAAGCCCAGTTGCATATCCTCCCAGCACGCTCTTCTTTAATACATCCCAATTCCCAGCCAGGTAAGGTGGCTTAACCTGTAATCCTAGGACTCCAGGAGGCCAAGGTGTCTCAAAAATAAATAAATTAATTAATACACACTAATGCAAAGATAAAAATTGGTTTTCTTGGGCGGCACCTGTGGCTCAGTGGGTAGGATGCCAGCCCCATATGCTGAAGGTGGCAGGTTCGGGTCTGGCCAAACTACAACCAAAAAATAGCTGGGCATTGTCCCAGCTACTTGGGAGGCTGAGGCAAGAGAATTGCCTAAGCCCAGGAGTTGGAGGTTGCTGTGAGCTGTGTGATGCCATGGCACTCTACCAAGAGCAATAGAGTGAGACTCTGTCTCTACAAAAACAAAATCAAAAACAAAAAAATTGGTTTTCTTGGCTCAAAGCCTGTGGCTCAAGCAGCTAAGGTTCCAGCCACATATACATGAGCTGGCAGGTTCGAAATCCAACCTGGGACCACCAAATGACAATCACAGCTGCAACCAAAAAATAGCCGGGCATTGTGGTGGGCGAATGTAGTCCCAGCTACCTGGGAGGCAGAGGCAGGAGAATCGCTCAAGCCCAGGAGTCAGAGATTGCTGTGAGCTGTGATGCTACAGTGCTCTACCCAGGGCGACAGCTTGAGGTTCTGTCTCAAAAAAAAAAAAATCGGTTTTCTCTTTCATTTTGTTTTGTTGTTGTTTTTTTTTTTTGAGACAGAGTCTAAAGATATCACCCTAGGTATAGTGCCAAGGCATTATCATAGCTCACAGCAACCTCCAACTCTTGGGCTCAAGCAATCCTCTTGCCTCAGTTTTTTCTATTTTTGGTAGAGACAAAGTCTCACTCTGGCTTAGGCTGATCTCAAACCCATGCATTCAAGCAACCCACCAGCCTCGGCCTCCCAGAGTGCCAGGATTATGGGCGTGAACCACTGTGCCCAGCCTGGTTTTATCTTTTAAACAAAATTTTCATGACTTCTTAATAGATATAAAAGATTTTTGTTCATCTTTTGAGTAAACTACAAAAAGAAAAGAAGAGGGAGGTAGAATGAGAAAAAGATTCAGTTTACTTCTTTATTTTTCAGATTGTCTTTATTAGGTCTTACTGTTTGGAAAACTTCTTTATCAATGGATAGTGTTCAGTTACCCTGGCTAGAGGGCAGTGGCCTGGTCATAGCTCACTGTAGCCTCCAACTACTGGGCTTGCAAGGATCCTCCTGCCTCAGCCTCCCCACAAGGCCTGGCTAATTTTTCTATTTTTAGTAGGGATGGGTCTTGCTCTTGCTCAGGGTGGTCTCAAACTCCTGAACTCAAGCAATCCACATACCTCAGCCACCCAGAGTGCTAGAATTATAGTCACAAGCCACATGCCCAGTCAGAGAAAAAGTTTTTGCCTTTAAAATCTTTGAATTATCACTTTGACTAAATAAATGACTTATTTTACAGTAACCTGTGATGTTGTTCTATGAGTTTTTCTTTTCTTTTTTTTTGCGCGACAGAGTCTTGCTTTTTTTACCTTTGGTAGAGTGCTATGGTGTCACAGCTCACAGCAACCTCAAACTTTTGGGTTCAAGAGATTTTCTTGCCTTAGCCTCCCAAGTAGCTAGGACTACAGGCTCCAGCCACAACATCCAGCCATTTTTAGACATGAGGTCTTGCTCTGGCTCAGGCTGGTCTTGAACTCGTGGGCTCACCTATCTTGGCCTCCCAAAATGCTAAGATTACAGGCATGAGCCACTGTGCCTGGCTTTTGAGTTTTTTCTTTTTTCTTTTCTTTTTAACTGTTTTTATTTTTTTTTATTTTTTATTTTTTTGGAAACAGTCTCACTTTGTCACCCTTGGTAGAGTGCCATGGAGTCGTAGTCATAGCTCACGGCAACCTCGAATTCTTGGTCTCAAGTAATCTTCTTGCCTCAGTTCCCTAATAGCTAGGACAACAGGTGCCCCCACCACAATACCTGGCTATTTTTTCTTTAGAGGTGGGGTCTCACTCTTGTTCAGGCTATTCTACAACTCCTGAGCTCAGGCAATCCACCCACACAGGCCTCTCATAGTGCTAGGATTACAGGTGTGAGCCAAGGCCTTCTGGCTCTATAGGTTGTAATTTTCTTCATGATGTTTTTTTTTTTGTTTATTTGTTTTAGACACAGAGTCTCACTTTGTCTCCCTTGGTAAAGTGCTGTAGAGTCACAACTCACAGCAACCTTCAACTCCTGGGCTTAGGTGATTCTCTTGCCTCAGCCTCCTGAGTAGCTGGGACTACAGGCTCTTCATGATGTTTTTAGTTGGCTCTCTAACAGAATAGGTTCCTATCTTCCCATTATGAGACCCAAATTCTCCTTTACTTGCCAAATAATTAATGTTAGACCGGGCGTGATGGCTCAGGCCTGTAATCCCAACACTCTGGGAGGCTGAGGTGGGTGGATGGTCTGAGTTCACAACTTCAAGGCCAGCCTGCGCTAGAATAAGACCCCTTCCATCTCTTAAAAATAGCCAATTGTGGCTCGGCATCTGTGGCTCAAGTGGCTAAGGTGCCAGCCACATACACCTAAAGTGGCGGGTTCAAATCCAGCCTGGGCCTGCCAAACAACAATGATGGCTGCAACCGAAAAATAGCCGGGTGTTGTGGTGGGCGCCTATGGTCCCAGCTACTTGGGAGGTGGAGGCAGGAGATTCGCTTGAGCCCAGGAGTTGGAGGTTGCTGTGAGCTGTGATGCCATGGCACTCAGTCAGGGAGACAGCTTGAGGCTCTGTCTTAAAAAAAAAAAAAAAAAAAAAGCAGGCGCCTGTAGTCCCAGCTACCTGGGAGGTTGAGGCAAGAAAATAATTTGAACCCAAGAATCTGAGTTTGCTGTGAGCTATGACTCTATAGCACTCTACCGAGGGCCACAAAGTGAAACTCTATCTCAATAAATAAATGAATTTAAAAAGTTATTTATTTATTGTTTTAATTCTTAGAAAACCTGAACCATGGCTGGGCGTGGTGGCTCATGCCTGTTGTCCCAGCGCTGTGGGAGGCCGAGGTGGGTGGATCACCTGTGCTCAGAGGTTGGAAACCAGCATGAGCCAGAAGGAGAGCCAGAGTGAGACCCCGTCTCAACCAAAAACCGCTGGGCGTTCTGGCAGGCGCCTGTAATCCCAGCTACTTGGGAGGCTGAGGCCAGAGAATCAGTTAAACCCAGGGACCCAGGGGTTGGCAGATGTTGCTGTGAGCTATGTACTCTACAGAAGGACACAAAGTGAGACTCTGTCTACTCCATTAAAACAAAAATAATAAAAAAAGCAAAAAAAAAAAAAAAAAGAAAGAAAAGAAAACCTGAATCATGATATCCTAAAGACTAGATAGATGATTAAATGAAGTCTGCAGATCTTCCTCACCTAAAATCCCCCTAAAGCTGATTTGTTTCCCACTGCCAGTGCCCTGCTACTTCACAAACAGTCTTTCCCCCATCTAGGCCCAGGAACTTTCGTAAAAGATGGAGGCATGTGCAGTTCTAAGGGCCAGTTTGAGGGATAGAATTAGTTTAGACCCTCCAAATCAAGGATGGAGACACAGATAGAAAAGTCTCTAAATTCCTTAATTCAAATGGTCTTAACAAATGCTTATGTTTATGTAGCTAATTGCTACAAGTCTGTAAGACCAAGACTATGGTAGCTGGATAATTTGACAAGCTTTTTTTAAGCTTTTGGTTTTTAATTATATTGCTTAAATGTTTAAGGTTGAGAGGTTAATGAGTGCCTGTCTAGCCCCCTTCCTTGTCTGGCTCAAAATGTTAAATTGACTTTAAACCTTTATGGCTCCATTATGGCTATAAATCTCTCTTCCTAAACTTAAAGGGTCCCACTGAGGGCTTAAACCTGGGACAAATAACCACACCACTGCAGCAACGATGAGACGAATGACCCTGCTGTTGCCTCTAGCATATGTTGGCCAAAAGGGAGGATTATGAACTAAAAATAAAATCCTAAAGCCTTTTCTTTGTCATGATAATTGGCGCCCGTTCACTATCTATGGCAAAGGAATCTTGCTTTGTAAACTACTTTACTTTGTAAACCTATCGTTCTCTTCCTCAATAAACTTTGTTTCATACTTTCCTTAATTTAAAAAAAAAAACTAAGCCCCCTGGCTAACTGAACAGAACCCACTTATCCAAGGGTACCCCAGAAAAGAATCTCAAAACTGAGTTCCCAGCCACGACAGGATGGAAAGTGTAAAGCACAATTTATACATGTGTGTTTTCTCTTCAGAAATATTCATGACTTCTTTTGTTGTTGTTGTAGATACAGAGTTCCAACCTATGCCCTGAGCAGAGAGCAATGGTGTCATAGCTCACTGCAACCTCAGACTCAGGCTGTGGGCATCCCGCTGCCTCAGCTTCCGGGAGCTACTGGGATTACAGGAGCTCACCTGGGTGTCCAGCTGGGTTTTTTCCTTTTTAATGAGTTGTGGGGGCTCTCTCTTGCTCAGATAAGTCTCGAAATCCTGAGCTCAAGCAATTCTCCCTCCTCAACCTCCCACAGTCCTGGGATTACAGGCATGAGCCACTGCAACCGGCAATATTCATGACTTCCATAGATAGTTAAATATTTATAGTTAGCCACCCCACTCAGTATAAAATCCTGTTCTCTTTTAGCCTTAACTTGAAACACGTGTTCCCGGCTTGTGGCCAGCATAGTGTTTTCTCAGCCTGTCAGAATGGCCACTGAAGGTTGAGAACCCTTCATGAGAAATGAAGCTTGCCTTTAAAAAATATATATATAAACAAGTATTTTTTTTTAATTTATTCCTTCCAATTTGTACAAATAATCAACACATTGAATCCTATAATGGCATAAATGTATTTATGATCTATGTACGAATGACTTAATAAAAAAAAAATTTACTCCTCTGCCCAGCTCATGGGAAATCCATCCTGGAATGGCAAATAAAAGCCAATTATGATGTTTAAACTAAATTAATTGTAAATTTGTCTTTTAACAAACCTTCATCAGTCAGAAATGTATATGATTATACATTACTACTTAGCCTTTCTCTATCACTGACTTGCCTCCTCACGATCTGCCACCCTTAGAGACTGGAAAACTACTTTACTTTGTTTTGTCATTTTTGTAAAACTTTACTGTTGTTTTTTGAAGATGCGGCATAAGCCTGGATTGAAAGCCACCTGCTAGAGTAGTGGTTCTTAACCTTCCTAATTGCTGCATTGTTACAAATGTAACAAAGGGGTCATGACCCACAGGTTGAGAACTGCTGTAAAAACTAGAGATTTATTCATTTTCCTGGTATCGCCTTAATACATGGGAGATACACATGTTATTACATTTCTATTTGGTTTTCTTTGTTAGGGTCTTTTTTTTTTTTTCTTTGGCCGGGGCTGTGTTTGAACCTGCCACCCCTGGCACCCTTTTTTTTTTTTTTTTGCGACAGAGCCTCCAGCTGTCACCCTGGGTAGAGTGCTGTGACATCCCAGCTCACAGCAACCTCCAACTCTTGGGCTTAAGTGATTCTCTTGCCTCAGCTTCCCACGTAGCTGAGACTACAGATGCCTACCACAACGCCGGGCTAATTTTTTAGTTGTAGTTGTCATTGTTGTGTGGCAGGCCTGGGCTGGGTTCGAACCCACCAGCTCTGGTGTATGTGTCTGGTGCCTTAGCCACTTGAGCTACAGGCGCCGAGCCTTTTTTTTTTTTTTTTTTAATAATCTGTCTTTTGTAGCAGGGTCTGTCCCAACTGAAAACTTAGAAGAATAGAGGCAAAATTACTTTTTTTCCTTCCCTACATACCATTACAGTTGAACATAATGCATGTATTAAAAAGACTGTTGGGGCTGGCATGATGGCTCATGGCTGTAATCCAAGCAATTTGGAAAGCCAAGGCAGAAGAATTCCTTAAGACCAGGGAATCTGTAGTCTTTGCTATTATGGGATGCTGAGGCAGGAGGAATACTTTGTCCCATTAGTTTGAGGCTACAGTGAACTAGATGGTGACACTGCTTTATAATGTTGAGTCTACAAATAGTCTCCTGGCATTATTAGTTGAGAACAGCTGGTGGCTGAATGATGGGTATATCTTCACCAGACAAAGAAACAAAAAAGAATAACTAGTATATGAACGTGAAGTACAGTATGGATATAAGGAAAATAAGTTGGATACAAAGTAAGGCTGAACTAAGAGAAAGAGAGAAGAAAATCCAGGGCAAAAAAGCATTCATTTTTTGGACAAATGTTTGAGTTCCTTCTAAGTGTCTGGTGATATTCTAATAGCTTAATAAAAATCAGTGGTTAAAACAGACTTTTATTTTTGGGGGAGAGAGCCTCAAGCTGTCCCACTGGGTAGAGTGCTGTACAATCACAGCTCACAGCAACCTCCAGCTCCTGGGCTCAAGTGAGTCTCCTGCCTCCACCTCCCAAGTAGCTGGGACCACAGGTGCCCACCACAACACCCGGATATTTTTTAGTTGTAGCTGTCATTGTTGTTTGGCGGCCCGGGCTGGATTCGAACCCACCACCTTAGGTATATGTGGCTTAGCCACTTGAGCCACAGGTGCTGAGCCTAAAATAGACTTTTAAAAAACACTCTAGGTAGTGGGTGGCACCTATGGCTCAAAGGAGTAGGGTGTTGACCCCATATGCTGGGGGTGGCAGTTTCAAACCCAGCCCCAGCCAAAAACTGCAAAAAACAAACAAACAAACAAAAAACACTCTAGGGCAGGTCCTGTGGCTAAGTGAGTAGGGCCCCATATACCAAGGGTGGCAGGTTCAAACCCAACCCCAGACAAACTGCAAAAAAAGTAAAGAAAAGGAAAGAAATGGAAAAAAGTAAAAGCAAGTAAAAGAAAAGGAAAAAGAAATGTAAAATTAAGTCAAAGAAGCAGCGTCCTTAGGACACTAAACACTGAGGAGGATTCTCTCTCTACTCAAACTCTAACTACACTTGTCTGAGCCCTCTTTTCAACTAGTCTTCAACCTTGACCTATGAAGATTAGAAGAAAACACTAACATAGTTTCTAACAGTTCAAATATCTGTACCTAGGTTGACCCTAACCCCCTGAAAATACATACCTGAGAACTACTTGTGGCTGCCAAAAGAACTTAGTTTGTTCCAACCATCTTAAGATAGAGCCCCAATCCTCAGCCTCTGCAGGTGGTTAGAGGAACCAAGCCCTACTTTCTGCTTTTTGTAATTATTTTTTTCCAGACAGAGTCTCAAGCTGTCACCCTGGGTAGAGTGCTGTGGTGTCACAGCTCACAGCAACCTCAAACTCTTGGGCTCAAGTGATCCTCTTGCCTCAGCCTCACAAGTAGCTGGGACTATAGGCACCCACCACAACGCCTGGCTTTTTTTTTGTTGTTTTAGCTGTCATTTTTTTTTTTTTTTCAGTTTTTGGCCAGGGCTGGGTTTGAACCCACCACCTCCGGCATATGAAGCCAGCACCCTACTCCTTTGAGCCACAGGTGCTGCCCCTCTAGCAAGTTTTATTGAAGAAAAAATGTACATGATTTACTTTTTACAAGTCTGTTGTGGCATGCTTCTAATTGTTGTAACCCAGCCCTCTTTCCCCTGCCCACTCCTGTTCCCCAGCCCTCACCTGTTCCCCCCACCCTCTCCAGCCCATTTCTCTCCTCCTCCCTTCTCCCCCCATCCCAGTCGACTCCAGGAACAAGGCAAGTCCCTCCTCCCCCCCAGGGTGGCCAAGAACATGTTCCCAGGCCCCCTTCTTCCTCCTAGAGTTGCCAAGAACAAGCTTCAGGTACAAGGAAAAAAGTCCCAAGTTTCACAAAACCCCCAAGTTCTCAGTAGATGAACAATGGTGGAAAA
>CAUYQV010054558.1:0-18708 GCA_963574575.1 Galagoides demidoff
CCCAGCTACTTGGGAGGCAGAGGCAGGAGACTCGCTTGAGCCCAGGAGTTGGAGGTTGCTATGAGCTGTGATGCCATGGCACTCTACCCAGGGGGATAGCTTGAGGCTCTGTCTCAAAAAAAAAAAAAAAAGAAAGAAAAGGAAAATAATGACTGTGGGTCAGCCCCTATTTTTTTCCTACTAGACGCAGAGCCCTTTTTTCCATTGTTAATGATAATGGTTAAAACCATATACTTTATTACAAGACTTTCTGAGGTCAAAATCTTTCTCCACCCCTCATGAGCAGTGTGACTTTTGGCAAGTCATTAAACATCACTGTGCCTCAGTTTCCTCATGCAAAACTGTAATAATAAATAATACAACATAATTCATAGGGTTATTGAAATGATTACATGAATTGAAATTAGTGTTTATTATCACTTTAAGGCATGTAAATCTTTATCATATACTCTTTGTAACCAGGTTTCAGCTGAGCCCAGAGTATTTATCTGATTAACTACACTGAATTTCAAAGCAATCCTCAATGTGAGGCACATTTGAGTGTATGTTGTATTCAAGTACAATGTGCAGAAATGAGAATGTTTTGTGTATCGTGTGTACACAAAGGCTTCATATAGGAATATAGATGTATGTGTGTGTACACATTTTTGGGCATGTCTTTACCTGAAATTCTCAGGCCAATTGACAAGCTTATTATTTTTTCACAAGAGTAATTTTTAAAGATTATTTTTAGTTATTTATTTATTTTTGTTCCTATGGAAACTTTGACTATACTGGGTTTTTTCCCCTAGATTCTCAGCAGGCAAGTGATTTTTAAACTAAGTTAAATGAATTCTTTTCTTTTATATTTAGTATAAATTCAAAATAAACACAACTGTGTGGGCTGTGAATTTCACTAACTTAATTTTTTAAGTTTCTCTAAGCATGAACACAGACTCTCACATCCCACCACTCTGTTTGAGACAGAGAAGAAATGTGTGTGCTTTCATTTTATAGTTGTGAAGCAGCCAGGCACCAGCTATTACTGCTCCACCTCCTACCCCAGAGACGCAAAGACAGAAAAAGTAAGTCCTTTCTTATTTGCTTTTGCCTTGTTTCATATGGATTAAGTTGTGTTTATTTAGCTTTGAAACTCCTAAGGGTCTTTCAGGTAATGCCACATTGCTGTTTTTTCAACCCTCCCCCCATCCTGTTGCATGCAGAAAGGAAGGTAGATAAGCCATGCCTGTTAGATACATGGTAAAACAGTTCACAGCTGCTGCAACCAAAGCCTGCATTCTTGTTAAAATGTGGTTAAGTTGGGAAACTGAAGTGTGGGTGTTTATGGAAACAGTCACTCAAGAGATTATGAGATGAAACATTGAGAAATCAAGCTGTAAAGAGGTTATGCTGACTCCAGCCTCCTCTAAAAGTGACAAATGATAACTATCAAATGGCAGTTTGGACTGAGAGGGTCACCTTCAAACTTTCCTTCAAATAGACTCAATTTTCTCATCTATAAAATAGTTATAATAATACTACATAGATCCTATACCTCACAGGACTATGTGAGAATTTAGTGAAGTAATACATACTACCTGGTTCAAAATAAAATAGTAAGATTTTAATAAATGTTATGTACTTTCCACTACCATAATTATTATGGTCATCATATTTATGTTATTATCCTGAAAAAACCAAATAATCTTGGTTCTCCTTAGTGGACTCACCTATAAATTAATGATCATGAGTTATGGTTACTGAGAAAATTTCCAAATTTGCTAATTGCAAGCAAAGATGGCAGTATCTGAAGTCACACATAGATTAAAGGGTGATGATAATTATTATTATAAATACTTTTTTCTCAGCTATTTCTAAGTAAATTAATCCTAGTTTCCTTCTTCAGTGGCTTTTTTTTCAATGATTCTTGCAAACTTATTAGATTCCAGAGATATTGACGCCTTCAGAGTAATAGTTCAGATCTCCTAGAGCATACAGAACTTGGCTAACATATCATGTTTTGGCATGAAACATTATTAGAGATAATTCTGGGATGGACTGTTCTTCATGTCTTTTAATTACTTTATCCCCTGAATTTTCTATGAAATCCCAAAGGGGTTATAAAATTTGTAAACTATTCTTGGTTGTCCCATTAATACATTTTCAGCTTTTCTCTGTAGGTATTTCTTTATCAGCATAGTTTAAAAACCCTGAAATTAAACTCTAACATCACCTTTTTATGGTCTGTGGGATAGGATGTAAAGACTCAGATTTTTTTTATTTGTTTGTAATATAACTTTGCCTAAGCCAGAATGAGCTGTGTGTGAAGTTATGTTTCAATGTTTAACTCAAGTGAATATTTGATTACTAAAAGCTCCAGACAAATGTCACCTATCAGTCTTATGATTACTTGCAGAATCTTACATGAGTCTTTGCTGCCAAACTCTAAGACTAATTTTACTTCCCATCATTTCCCCTTATCCAATTCTTTGCAGCTCTCTAGAGAAGGGAGCCAATAGCCATATTCTATGATTCTTCAGAAACCTCGGAGTACATAGTAAGTTTGTTGTTGCTATTGCTTTTTTGTTTGTTTATTTGTTTAAGAAATCAGTCACTGTATCATGTCCATGGAAGGCTTTCCTGGAGGTCACTAAGATTACTCCCATTAATAGGACTAATTTGTAGTTACCTGACAGAAAACCTATTCATGTATTCCTGAGCAGCTAAAAACACATGTTGCAAAACTTCTAAGCACTGTTTTCCAGTCCTCAACACAATATTTCATTTGCCTCTATAGAATATTTCTGTCTCCAGGTAAAATAAAATACCTTGTAATTCCCAATGGAGACAGATTCTAGAGTGTTAAGGACAATAATGAATGAGGTAAATTCACTTCCTCACCCTTAGTATACACATGACACATTCACATATCTATGGATTTCTCATCAAAAATTTTTTTTGAGACTGTCAAAATTTGTACTCATGTCTGAGGTGAATTCACCGATAATATCTTGTCCTTTGCTATGGGCTTAATGTTTGTGTACCTTCAAAATCACATGGTAAAACCTTAATCTCCAATATAATAGTGTTTGGAGATAGAACTTTAGAAGGTAATTAGGTTTAAATGTGGAAATCAGGATGGTGCCCCAATAATAGGATTAGTGCTTTTCGAAAACTGGAAGAAATGAAGGCCCTTTCTTTCACTGACATATGCTATTAAAAGAAAGGGAAGTGACCGTGGACCTCTCCTTTTTCTATCATGTAAGGATACAGTAAGAAGAGAAAAAACTAGGAAGAGAGCCCTCACCAGACATTTAATCTGATGCACTTTGACCTTGGACTCCTTAGCCCAGAACTGAGAAACAAATGTGTTTGTGTGTGTATGTGTGTGTGTGTGTTTAACTTGCACCAATTTATGGTATTTTGGTATAGTAGTCTGAACTACTATACCCTTGGACAATGATTTTGATGTCTTATAGAAGAACAAGTATTATTTAAATTATTTTATAGGGGGTGAAGTGGGAGAGACTCAAAATGGTTTGAAAAATTGCCTATGTATATACAAACAATAGTTAGAAAAAAATGGAACTAGTTCAGGTAGAGTGAAACAATCTCTTTTCAAGTCTCGGTGCCTTTTTAGCCCTGAAAGTTATAAATGCTCTGATGGAGGCATAGATCAGAGAATAAGGCAGAGAGACAGAGACAGAAAGGGATGAAGAAAATGGAGTAAGTGACTAGGAAAATAAAAACAAATGCAGAAAAAAACAGGCATATATACTGAAGGGTTAGAAACCCAATGGTTATAGTCTCAATCAAAGTTTTCTGTCTGGCATTTAGACATATATTTAACCTTGGTCATGAGCTACTATTCTTTTGACCAAGAATCCTCACATTCTCACTGGGGTTAGATGATATCTCAGGGTGGTTTTAATTTGCATTTCTCTAGTAATTAGAGATGAAGAGCATTTTTTCATATAGTTAGTAGTCATTCTCCTATCAGCTTTAGAGAAGATTCTGTTCATCTCTCTTCCCCATTGATGTATGGGGTTGTTGGTTTTTTTCTTGTAGATTAATTGAAGTTCTGCATAGATCCTGGCTATTAGACTTTTGTCAGATTCAAAATATGCAAATATCCTTTCCCATTGAGTAGGTTGTCTATTTGCTCTGGTTATTGTCTCCTTTGCTGTACAGAAACTTTTCAGTTTCATAAGATCCCATTTGTTTAGTATTGCTGTTGTTGCTATTGCTGTGGCAGTCTTCTTCATAAAGTCTTTTCCCAAGCCAGTATCTTCCAGTGCTTTTCCAATTCTTTCCCTGAGGATTTTTATTGTTTCATGCATTAGATTTAAGTCCTTTATCCATCTTGAATCAATTTCTGTGAGTGGAGAAAGGTGTAGGTCCGGATTCAGTCTTTTACATGTAGATATCCAATTCCCCCAGCACCATTTATTAAATAGGGAGTCTTTCCCCCAGTGAATGCTCTTGTTTGGTTTATCGAAGATTAGGTGGCTGTAAGTTGTTGGTTTCATTTCCAGGTTTTCTATTCGATTCCAAATATCTGTGTCTCTATTTTTTGTGCCAGTACCATATTACCTTGACCACTATGGCCTTGTACTATAGCCTAAAATCTGATAAAGTAATACCCCCAGCTTTGTTTTTATTACTAAGAACTACCTTAGCGAAGTGGGCTTTTTTCTGATTCCATACAAAATGTAGAATCATTTTTTCCAAATCTTGAAAGTAAGATGTTGGTATTTTAATAGGGATGGCATTGAATTGGTAAATTATTCTGGGAAGTATAGACATGTTAACAATGTTGATTCTTCCAAGCCACGAAGTTGGTATGTTCCTCCATTTATTGATGTCCTTTATTATTTCCTTTCTTAGTGTTCCATAATTTTCTTTATAGAGGTCCTTCAAAAATATTGTCTATTTTTTGTTGAGACTTTGGAAAAAACAAAATAAGAAGAAGTTAACTGATCAAAGTATTCTATAATAGACATACTTCTATCTGACAATGGGAAAGTTACTTTCTTTGCATTATTACTATTACTATTGCCTAATATTTTGTTGCAGCAATCGTCGGATTTCTTTTCTGAATGTATTTATCTTCTTTTGTTCTTTATGAGGTTTTTGTTCTCAGTCCTTATGTTAAATATTATTGTCATTAAATTTAGCCTTTTAATTCTGTGAAGGCAAAAGTGGAAACCTAATATACATATGTATATGTAAGAAAAATACATTAAAAATAAAAAAAAGAATCACAACTGTATTAGTTTTCAACATCAACAATAGGAACTATTAGAAAAATTTAAAAAGGCATTCAGAATTTCAAGGTTAAATTCTTTCAAACTCGGAATGAAATTTCTAGCCAAATGATAAATTGAAAAATAAAGTTCAACTCATATAAAAAAAAATCAAAAAATTATTTTCATTATTTTTTTCTGGAACCTTCTAAAGGAGATCCCTCACCAAAATCACTTTCATTGTTTGGAGATAAATACTGGAACAGGATAAGGGGCTCTCAGATGACTGCATCTTAGGAAATGAAAATGATATTTAGAAACAATAGGTTTGCATATTTTAAAGGAAATCTTCACGTGGAGAAAACAAAATAAAAGGAAGAATGATTAACTCTATCGAAAACAAACAAGAAAAAGATGTATAAAAGAAAAATATAATTATTGTAGACTCTGCCTCAGTTGTAGAAAGGGAAGGTGACTTATGTGATATATAAGGTAAGTAGTATAACCTCATATTTGTTAGTAAGATGCCAACAAATAATCACAAATATAAGCATATTATGTAAATATATTCAGAAAACTATCAAAAGCTAAAGCAAAAATTCTTCAAAGTGGCTGCCCCTAGAGCAGTGTACATAGGAAAATGTGAGAAATTTTTCTTTTTCATTTCAAGGTTGCAAGAAAACCTACTTGACATTTTCACCTCTTTATATATAATGTAATAAAAGCAGAAGTTGCTGTTTAATAAGCCCATTAGTCTGAATAGGGTTAGTGATTTTTAAATCAACTGTGCATTAAATTTTAAACTCTAAATTACGTGTTTTGGCAGCATATACATTTTTAAGTGAGCATGCATTTTGTACAGCAGAAAACAATAATCATATTTTAAGAAGAATAGAGGACAAAAGTATGCTGTATTTCTTAAAATTTTTTTTTTAATGTTAAAATGTTCACCTATGAACAGTCTACCGTGAGATAGAAACTAACAGAGTTGGGTTTCTTAGAAAACTGTCACTGACCTTCCACTGCCTTTTCTGGTACTGAAAATTGCCAGGGAGAATTTTAAGGCCCTAATCCTAACCCTAATGGCTTTTTACCCCCAATAACTTTAAAAAATAGAACAATTTTGATGTCTATCCTGAAGATGAGTTACATATAAGCTGTATTATAATCAAGACTTCTAAAAATTCCTGCTGCATGACTCCAATCTCAGTTTTGAAATTGTTCTATTTTGCATACTATTTGCACATAGAATTTAGAAGGAAAAAGTCTTATATGATTGTGATTGTTCGTTAGTTTTGTTTTTGTTGTTGTGTGTTGCTTTCATGTCAAAGTTTTGTTTTTTTAAATAAAATTTCCATATTTACTATTCTCTTTACTAGTTTAAATTATAAGAGATGTATAAATTTGGCAACCTGGTGACTTATAGGAATCCAGTCTGTCAATAAATGTTTTTCCTTCTTCAAAGTTGTCAAATTTTTAAGGAATGCTTTTTCTTCCTCATAAAATAATATTTATATGATAACAATATGGTACAATATTAATAATAATTTAATCATTATTTCACAAAATATTTTCTCTACTAGATAATTAAATTTTATCTTAATATATTATTTATATCAAACAATAATTTAACTAATAATAAGATTTTAAGTGAATTGGTTTATTCATCTGCATGACATTCTTAATTTCAAATCCCTTCCAATTGAAGTCTTTTTTGGGTTTCATTGTTTTATATGTTTATGGTTTGTTTTTATCCTGATATATGAACATCAGAATACAGAGATTTAAACTTCTTCAAATGACCTGACTTATAGAAATTCAATAAAATAATATTTGATAAAAAGTGTCTAGAAAATAATTTTGGCTGCTATAGGAGTTCAAAAGCTATTGAAAACTCATACTCTCAGCAAGATGAGGAAGAGAGGGTTAGATTAGGTTACCCTGTCAGTTTCCACAGAAATGGTAGTTAAATGAAAAAAGGAAAGAGACATGGACTCATTTGGTGCAGCAAAAGTAATGGTGTGCTTAGAGTTTCTCCTTTCAAATCCATAATATTTTTTGGTCTCCAAGGAATAGAATAACAACATGTCATACAGATCATTCCTTTCATAAAGTTTTTCATGTAAGTCACAATAAATTGATTAACTTACATAGCCATCTAACATTTTTTTTTCTTTTTTTGAGACAGAGTCTCACTATGTCACCCTTGGTAGAGTATTGTGGCACCACAGCTCACAGCAATTTCAAACTCTTGGGCTTAAGCGATTCTCTTGCCTCAGCCTCCCAAGTAGCTGGGACTATAGGCGCCCACCACAACACCTGGCTATTTCCTTGTTGTAGTTGTCATTATTGTTTAGGAGGCCCAGGCCAGGGTGGAACCCGCCGACCCTGGTGCATGTGGCTGGTGCCGTAACCACTGTGCTATGGGCCCGAACCTGTATAACGTTTTCTATAGGAAATTAAAACTAGTGATTTAGCTAAAAAAAAATTCATAAAATTTGTATTAACCCAGCTTCATATATAATATGATGTATAAATTTTTATTTTCTCAGAATTCACTGTGGCTGTTTATTTTCATGAATGATGCTTATGGTCATGATCATGACCAGTTTGCCTGAAAACATTTTAATACAATATCAACTTTTATTTCTTCCACAGTTCTTAACCTGGGAAAAAACAAACCTAGAAGCAAGTGTTGTAGGCTATATCACTACCTTGATGTTGTTATGTCTTAAAATCATCAATCCTTACTATGGAGGTCATTCTATGAATTTAAGCTTTGAATAAATGAGGGCTCCCTAAGGACACCATCAGAATGTGTGTGAAGGTGTGTTCTCATAATTTATTTTAATTTAGTCTTCTTAACAGATTTCAGTCATACTGCAAATTCACAATGTTTATATAAGTTTCAAACTTCCAAAGGGGTCGTAAAGTAATTGAATATAATTTTTATAAGATAGTATGAAGTGTAAATAAGTGACTAAAAAAAACTCTAGTACACTACATCCAAATACTACGTAGTAATGGACCAAGTGATCTAATTGTCAAGTTCTTAAAATAATAACCTATCAAATATCCATGAACTTGAAGTAGATAATTTTAAGGTGATTTTAAAACCACTAATTCCACAATTAAATAAATTTTTACTGAGTGTAGTTTAAAGATCATAGATCACAGTGAATTATGGTATAGCTTTCTCACTAAGACACACAATACTTATAATAGATAACTTAGAAACTATTTCTGATATTTAGTTTATAAACTTACTTTTAAGAAAAGGCAACTTTATGAATAATAGGGAAAAACATTTCTTAAAGTTGGCACTAGCAAAGAATTAGATTTATGGATTTCAAATACAAATAGTAAACTGAATCATTTGGAGCATGGCAAGATTAATAACATAAGAGTCCGTGAAGTTTACATAGAAACCTTCAAATACTATAGTTGATTGCTTGTGTTTATGTTAGCAAACTGTAAAACTGCTTTCAGAGTATTATGGAATATTCAAAACTGTGATAACAAGCTAATTGTGTGTTGTTTATCTAATATTATTTTTTAACCAATGGAACATATTTTAATAGCTATTCAAAAATATTTTAACTAAATTTCTCATGGGTAGAGATTTTTTTAGAGGAAAGCATATTCAAATATGTTAAATAAAATCTACAACATTCACTTGATGAATTGACATCTTTATTGATGGAAGGGTAATTTAATAATTATCTATTCCAGTTCTTTCAGAGGAGGCCATCTGAAAGCTAATATCTAAAATATGTTCAGAAAATTTTGATTTAATTCACAAACTGACAAGAAGACATCTAGTTTATAAATCCATCTTGAACTTAATTTTTATTGACAGGGGCTGTGTTTTAAGCCTTTCTTTTGCTGTTTAATAATAAAATTAATTCATTAAAAAATCATTTTAATGAAATAAATGAATGTATTAATTTAATTGAAAGTTTGTCATAAAAAAGATGAATAAATGGGTAAAATAATTGCTGTGGTTTGAATGTCTCCTCCCAAATTCATGTTGAAACTTCATCACAAGTATTGACTGGTGTAACCTTGAAAAGACGATTGGATCATGAAGGCTCTGCTCTCAAAACTGAATGAATGCATTCATAAAAGAAAAGATTAGTGGGTTCATGGATGTCCATAGAAGTGGAATTGGTGGCTTCACCAGAGGAGGAAGAGGGAGCTTATCTGGCACATTAGTGAGCCTGGACCCTCTGCTTTGTGATGACCTGGGGAACCTCAGAATTCCATGGAGTCTCCCTCCCTGAGTAAACCCTCGCTGCTGGAGCCTATCAACCTTGGACTTCTCAGCCTTCATAACTGTAAAAAATAAACTTCTATTCCTTTCTCCATAAATTATCCAGCTTTAGGTATTCTGTTGTAAGCAACAGGAAAAGGACTTAACACACCAACCCTCTGCCTTCAAAGGGGTAGAGATCCTTAAACTTCTATTTCCGACCACTGTGCATGTGGAAGTAGATATAAATGTGAAATACGCAGGTATGTTAATGTTTTAAGAGAGTATACAGTGGTGTAAGTCAAAATTATTCAGTGATTACTGTATGTTTAAGCCCCAGTTTGTATCAATTATCTCACATATTCTTCATCACACTTATGTAATAAAATTCATTATTATCCCTGTTCTAAAGATAAAGTAGGTAAAGTTTAGAGCAGCCATGTGACTTGTCCGAGGTCATGCCAGGGTTCAGTTCATAACCAAAATTTAATACAAGAATTCTGAACCCTGATTCTAAAAATGTATACACTGTCATACATATTGTATATTAGAAAAGTCCCTATTCAGAGACATCTTTTAATCCCCTGCTCTGGAAAACTATCAGTTGAATGAATCAGCAGGTAATATATACAATTGACCCTTGACTAAAGCAGAGGTTAGGGGTACTATCCCCCCCTACAGCCAAAATGCCGTGTGTAAGTTTTGACTCTCCAAAAACTCAGCTATATAATAGCATATAGTTCATTACACACTTTTTATATATTATATGTATTATAAACTATAGTTTTAAAATGAAGTAAGCTAAAGAAAAGAAAATATTATTAAGAAAATAATGAGAAAAATAAAATATACTTACATTTAACTGGAAGTGGGTCATCCTGAAGATTGTCATCCTTGTTGTCTTCTCTTTGAGTCCATGGAGGAGGGAGCAAAGGAGTTGGTCTTCATGTTTAAAGACTGGTAGAGTTTGAAGAAAATCCAGATATGAATGGACCCATGATTTCAAATATGTGTTGTTCAAGGGTCAACTGTATTAAAAATGGGTATTTTAAAAGAAAACTAAATTTGAGATAGTATATTTATTACATTACTATTTCCATATTAATAATTTTAGATAGATTGATTAAATCATTCAAAATATCACCAAAATGAAATGTATAGGCATAGTGTTGGCAAGATTAAATAGCCTTCTGGGCACAGTGGCTAATGCCTATAATCCTAGGACTCTGGGAGGCCAAGATGGGTAGAGTACCTGAACTCACGGGTTCAAGACCAGCCTGAGCCAGAGCAAGACCTCATCTCTGAAAATAGCCAACCGTTGTGGTAAGTGCCTATAGTCTCAGCTACTTGGAAGGCTTAGGCAAGAGAATATCTTAAGCCCAAGAGTTTGAGGTTGCTGTGATCTATGATGCCACAGCACTCTACTCAGGGTGACAAAGTGAGACTGCCTCTAAGGGAAAAAAAAAAAAAGTAGCTTTCTTAATCCTATATTATTAGAGATATCTCCAAAAGTAACAATATAATATATTTTTGATATCACACATTTTTTAATATCTGATGTATCTAACTTCAAGTGGGAGAAATTCTAGGAAAAAGAGACATATGATACCAGAAGAGAAAGTGGTTGAGAAAAAAAAAATTTCTAGAGAAAATATTACTGAGCAGAAATTGGAAGGATGGCAAAAATGTAGCAAAATAAAAATGCCAAACAAACTAACAAGAATATTAAGAAAAACCCCAATATTTAAGGCAGAGGAACTAGCGTGTGTAAAGACACCATGTGAACAAAAGCCTTGGCCAGGTAGAAACTTCATGTGTTCTTTTCCCCCATGTGCCTGAACGGGGGACTGGAGACAGAGCATTCAGGACTCATAGATCACAGTGACAACTGTGACTGTTGCTGAAGACAGTGATATTCAAGTACCAAAGAATTTTAAATTCTTATCAATGAACACTTATTTCGATAATGAATTTAAAATTTTAATGTCATTCTGCTATCAACGAATGTTGTATTATCAGAGATACACTGAAGTTCTTCTGCTTTGCTCTTTATGAAATCTGAGATGGATGATCTGGTGCTAGCAAATGAAAAATGTCACATAGTATTTTTTCAGATAAAGAAAATATAGCTCATATTTTAAAAATGTACTCACACAGATATTGTGCGGGCCATGCCAGTTTTACTCTTATGCATACTAATATTCCCCAAAGATGCTTGCACTGGGCAGTAATGAAGAAAACCAGTAATGGTCGTGTTCAAGGAGTTAACCACAGAGCTCTCCTTCAACATTTTAAATGGAAATTCTTATAACTATTTAGTGTGTTTTATCTATTAATAATTAAAAGTAGTAAACTTATACCATATTATATGCTCTTTTTTATTATAATGCCAGTTGAGATTGATATGGCTCTTAGATTTTCCATCTGATTGGAGTCTATTCTGTAAAGAAAATCATAGCTGAGGATAAGATCTCAACTCTACCAGTTTCCGACTCTTTCACTTGAGTAGAGTGGTTATTTTCTAAAATCTTAGTGTTCAAAATCTGGCCCCTGAAATAGTAGGATCAGCATTATGTGAAAATTGTTAGAAGTATGAACTCTTGGATCTTTAACTTTGGAGTCCAATCCAGGACTATTTAATAAGCTTTTCAAGTGACCCCATGGACCCTCGTGTGTAAGAATCATTACTCTTAAGTCTTAATATCTTCAAATAGAAAATTGATTTAATAATATTATCTATTTCATCAGAGTGTAGTGACTATGATAGTACATATTCATGGCAAAGTGAAAATTAATGTTGCTCACCTAATATTAGACATGATGAATATAAGTATTAAATTTTTTCTCCATTGGCTTCCAGAGCATAGTGAGTTCACCCAAAGTGATGAGTGTTAGACCAGCAAATCTCTAAGTGGAAACAGTGGAAAATTTTTTTTTTTTTTGGAACAGTGGAAACTTGTCAGAAACACAAGTTCCTGAACCGCACCAGAACCCTAGCGAATCAAAACCTCAGGAACAATTTGGGTTTTAACAAGCTTTCCAGGTAAATGAGGATTTATGCAAAAGATTGAGAAATACTGAGTCAGTTGATATAACTTAAATACTTGAAATCAATCATTTATCCTACTCTTTAAGTAAAGGGATCATGACATTTCAAAAGTAATCATATTAATTGCATGCATAATGTCCTGAGTAATCTGAAATTTACTCATCTTTAAAGTTCCCTTTTTCTACTTCAATAAGAAAAATGTAAAAATAACAATAATTTAATCATTCAAACTATAGACAAATAAATATATGAATAGATGATAGATAATACACAAACACATATAGTAGAGAATAGAGAGATTGCATGCTTTTTAAGTCAATAATTGTATAGCTTTTTATATGAGATAAAATGTTTATACCTAATAAGTATCATAATTATAATACCAAAATTAAGATAATAATGAAAAATTTTACAAAATTAAATATATTAAACCTGAGCATTCATCATATCTGCCTTGCTTGAAGTGATTTTCAGCATGGAAAATATTTAACTTAAATTCAGGAAATATACCTACATATATATGGATAACTTATTATAATAATTTAGAAAATTAATGAATTTGATTCAGCTAAACATTGGCAAGTCCTCTAAATATGCAAGAAATTGTAAAATTATCAGTCAATTGTTCAACCTGCTATATTTTATTACCTGAAAATATTTTCTGCCTTATTTACCTGAATGTTTAAGTGCATTCACATCTATACACACATATACACCCTAGCAGATCCAACCTCAGAAAGCACAAAAATATTTGGTTAGAAATTATACTCTATTAGCACTTAGTGTTATTTTGTGTTCTTCTCAAAGAAACAGCATCCAAATATAATGTTTGAAAACATTTCCAAGTTTTGTACATAAATGGGCATAATGGTATAATAATAGGGTAGTTAAATTTTTGTGTAAAGAGGGGATAAACATAATTTAGACTAGGATATGTGGTTCAGCTTCCATATAAAATTCTAACCTGGTACCAAACTTACTCAAAAGGTCACAAATCCTATTATATTTATCCAGCAAGTCACTACACAAGCTGTACTATGCTGTTAATATGAGGCTAAATTTCATTTCTACATTTTGTATGACATGTATGATAATATCTCTAGAATAATATTATTTTGACATACTACCTTAAACATAGCTCCGAATAATCATCGAAGAATAAAGTTATAAATTAACACTTCACACTTTAAAATATGAAACATTCAAAGACATTGGTGTTCCAACAACCGAAATTCCTGTCACAGCGGTATCATTGAGGAAATGTAAAGGGTATGACAGAAATCCCTGTCACAGCACTAGGGATGCACAAGGCCATTCATAAGGTGTGTCATTGGTGTATCTTGTCTATTTTCTATTTATAATAAATCCTATGTTTTTTGAAAGAATGTCATATCTACAGCCTCTGGAACTGTCTCATTAGTCATGTAGTTCAGCAGCACAGCCAAAGATAGTTCACACTCTTCTCACCTTCCCAATCTGGAAATAAGCCTGAACATGGAAGGAAGAGCTTTGAAGTCAGAGGGCACTTAAATACCTGCCTGATTTGGATCCTCAGCTTTTCTAGTGAGGATGAAAACATTCACTTGATATAAAACACAAAATGTTCTTTTCTATGTACTCATGAACAGTATAAATGATATTTAAACATACCATGTCTGCCAAATATCATTTGCACAGTCCAAATCACTTCCTTCTTGTACGAAACATACCATCTTTCAGAATATTATAAAATTAAAAATGATATGATGCAATATGAGTTGTTTCACTTTTGCGAGCTGTTCAGGACTTGATGACATCCTATTGAAGAGACAAAAGCATAGATTCGCATGCTGTGTTGTGCATATGTTCTTTAAGAAGAGTTATTTTTTGCTTTTAAACGTGTTCACAGATGATGCAGCCCTTGTTTGTTCAGAGGGAATGTCAAGGGGTTTGTTGTGGAAATGTATTTCTATATTCCAAAGATTAAAATAAAACTTGATCAGGCAGTGCCTGTGGCTTAGTGAGTAGGGCATCAGCCCCATATACCGAGGGTGGCAAGTTATAACCCAGCCCCGGCCAAACTGCAACCAAAAAAATAGCCAGGTGTTGTGGCAGGCGTCTGTAGTCCCAGCTACTTGGTAGGCTGAGGCAAAAGAATTGCCTAAGCTCAAGAGCTGGAGGTTGCTGTCAGCTGTGACACCCCAGCACTCCACTAAGGGTGACAAAGTGGGACTCTGTCTCTGAAGAAAATAAAGAAATAAAAATAAAATAAACTTAATCTACTTGTTCAGCTTGTGTGTTATTACATTTTTATGGATTATACACAAATATAAGTAATATTATAGGGTCACGCATAACATATTTAGCAAGTAAATAGAAAAATTAAGTAGAATTAAAATGAAAATTCTGTTATTCTCTACTATATTCACCTATAGTATATAATATTTGAAGACATATTTTCAAATAATGTAATATTTTATTATTGGTCTTTACAGAAAATTAGTTTTTAAACACTGTAAGTAACTAAAAATAAACTTAATAAGTCAAAATGAGTTATATACTTAATTGATCCTCACATTAAAAGAATTTTCTATCAAAAAAGGGATCTTGAAGAAGAAAGCAGATGGAAAATTACCATTGTAAAAGGACAGCATTGCAACTACAAAACCTTAATTATTGAATACAAATCAAGTGAAATAAGTCAGACTAGAAGTGCTTAATTGGTAATTGGTTTACCTGAGCATTTTCAGTAAATTTTATCTAATTTAGAGGGAGACTGACAGGAATTGCTTTTTTGGCAATGAGACAGTCAACATGACCTTTGAGTTCTCTCTTGAATTCTGAAAGAAAAACAAAGAAGATGGACAAGGTTGGTCAATTCTGATAATCAAGGGCCACTTGATATTTTGAGTGAAGAGGAGTAGAAATTCTAATGAGAATGTTTGGATAATACTAATTAAAGTGATCTTGGTGGTACAAAAGTTAACTCAACCCAACTGTTAGGAACCACAGATATTGAATAAACAGTGAAAAAATCGTAAATGCAATTGGAACTGGAGAACCACTCACAGATTGACTAAATTGTCAGTCTAAATTATTTTTTCTGAATTTAATTAAACTGCAGGTGATAATGGTTAACTTAGTCTGAAACAGATGCTTAATTAATTAACCATATCAGAGCAACTTAATACTACTTCATCAGCAAGTAACAGTCATAATTAAGATAGTGTTTTAGCAGCTTCCTAAGAAATCATCATTAGGATAAACTTTTTTTTTTTTTTTTTTTGAGACGGAGCCTCAAGCGATTCCCCAGTGTAGAGTGCCATGGCATCACAGCGCATAGGAACCACCAACTCCTGGGCTCAAGCGAGTCTCCTGCCTCCGCCTCCCAAGTAGCTGGGACCACAGGCGCCCACCACAACGCCCGGCCATTTTTTTTTTTTTTTGATTGCAGCCATCATTGTTGTTTGGCGGGCCCGGGCTGGGGATTTGAACCCGCCACCTTAGGTGTACATGGCTGGCGCCTTAGCCGATTGAGCCACAGGCACCAGCCAGGATAAACTTTTAAGACAAAAATCCTTTTAGGAACAAATATGAAGCCCCTAAGTTGTTTTTTTTTTTTTTTTGAAGTTTTTGGCCGAGTTGAGTTCTAACCTCAGGCATATGGTTGAGGCCAGCGCCCTACTCCTTTGAGCTATGGGTACCGCCCCTAAGTTTGGTTTTTAACAAGTTGCTCATGCATTCCCTTCTCATGCCTGCTCATGCTGTTTTCAGGACATGGGAGAAAAATCTATTTCATTGTCAACATAAGTGAAGAAATACTTGTAGACAAAAAAGCCCTCAAAGTTGGGAAATTAGTTTCTAATATTGTGTAGCTAAGTTAACTTGACTACACTGTTTTGTAGTATCTACACGAATGTGTGTATGTGTGTGTGTGTGTGTATGTGTGTGTATTTAATTATATGGAGAAGCAGCAGATATTTCTGTTCTTTGGTTCATGGAAGACATTTAAAGCAACTCCACTTATGCTCTTTGTAAAGCTGCACCAACTCCAGGCACCTAACAATGTAACTTGGCTTTTGAAATTAAGAGTCAATGGAGAGTCAAGGACTGATTTAGGTGACAATATTGTCAAGATCTGTATTTTATGAGGAAATATGTTATTTTAATTTTATTAAAATAGATTTTTGAGGAGCATATAATTAAGCAACTTGAGTCTAGGTCTCTGACATTTAAAAAAGATTTATCTTTAGCATCTATTAGATACTTGATGACTTTTGAGTAGTGATGATCACATATAAAGTCTTCATTAACTTTTATTGGTTAGCTTTTTAAAAATAACTAAGAGCCCCAATATCTAAAAAGTTAAACTTAGATCATACAATTTCACACTAAAAAAGAGTCATCAGTGGAAAATTTAATGGTTGAAGACTTTCTGAAATTTTAAAAATATTTTATATTTATTTGTCACATAGAGTGCATTGGGCATCTTGTTGATTGCTTCAAAATGGACCTAGTGTCCATTCTTTTTCATATTATTGGTTCCAAACATTGCTGATGTAGTATCCACCTAAATTGATTTTCCTCTTTCTTTTATAAAATCTGTAGTTTTGATTTCTCAAACCATTATTTGACATCATATAGAAACTGACATTTCAAGATTTAATTTAAAAACAACAGCAAAAACAGTTACCAAGCAAATCCCACCTACTGCTGTAAATGCTCCTGGATAATGGCTGCCCTTGAGCACAGGTAGAAACTATGATTACTTCAAACAAACAGAACACAATAAAGGTGAAGGGATATTGAAGAAGTAATCAAGATCCCCAATAAATTGACTTTGACTTAATAAAAAGGAATATCAGAGTGGATCTGATTTAAGCAGGTGAGCCCTTCACAAAAGAGACCAGCCTTTCCTAAAGTAAGAGATTCCAAACAGCAGAGGTTGCCTACGTGATCTGGAAGAATCAGGCACGATTTTGCCTATAGGTCCTGAGAACGATTAGTGAAGGGCCTTGGGAGAAATGTTATAGCCTAGCAAACATGTTATAAAACTGAGCGTGGGCTCTGGTGGAGAGCCACATCAGTCCTATAACTACCAAGAACTGAATTCTGTCAAATTGGAAGAGTTGTCCTGATCTGCAGAGAAAAATACAGCAAGCAGAAATCTTGTATATGTCCTTGTGAGTCCTGGGGCAGGGGGCTTAGTTATGCCATATCCATACTCCTGGCCCACAAAACCTAAAAATATAAACTAGGTTACTTTTAAGTGTCTATATTTGTGGTGATTTATTATGTAGTAATAAAAGACCGATACAATTTACATGTTTCTGGGAGACAAGTTAGGACAAGAGAAAGAAAATTGTGAACTCAAGAATAGTTTTAGATCAGAAAATACTATTCTAGGCGGTAGTACTACTTCTGTATTAAAAAGACAGATTGACCTTGTGCATTACTGTATCTTGGATCAGGCTCTTCAGATTATTTGTAAAACTTATTCTTTATTATTAAATTTTCAACTTCTTGACTTAGAACACTGGAAATCTACTAAGTACAGACTTATTCTTTAGACGATAACTTCAGTGAATATGGTTTTTATATCTGGAAAAAAATAATAGTAAAGTTTATATGTACACATTTTCCATGCTTAGGATAAAATTTTAATAGCTAATTTAATGTTTTGTTGAGTAGCTCATACATATGTCAAAAAGTATGTATGTGTGTTCTGATTTCTTTATGAAAATAGAATGAATTGCACTAAGAATATTCTGATTTTTTTCTATCATAATTAGGATGATATACTCCACTTTTCTAGAGTTTTAATACTGTGTCAACATAATACTCAGTGTCAAAGGCCAAATAACTATATTTTAGTTTACCATTCTAGGTTTTTTCTACATAGGCAAGAGTTCTAAAAGTTTACCTAAAATATGTCTATTTGTTAAAGGTTTCATTGGAAAAAATTCCAAAATGTAATCATTAATACAATTTTATGATTAGTTTTTACTTCTAAGTAAGTGTATAACCTATGGTACTTTGCTCACCTGAAATGATGTTTAGTGAATAGATAAAATTAGCATACGCCAAGGTAATTCCAGTCTAAACTCACTTATAAAAAGAGATTAAATATGGTTAATTTCAGGTTTAAATGTATAATACTGTTAACATATACACTAATACATAATGCTGTAAAGTAACTTATA
>CAUYQV010054559.1:0-12377 GCA_963574575.1 Galagoides demidoff
AGTAGCTGGGACCACAGGCACCCGCCACAACGCCTGGCCATTTTTTGGTTGCAGCCATCATTGTTGTTTGGCGGGCCCGGGCTGGGGATTCGAACCCGCCACCTTAGGTGTACGTGGCTGGCGCCTTAGCCAATTGAGCCACAGGTGCCGAGCCTCATTCTTTATCCTTAAAGTCCCATACTTTCAGTCAGCCATTCTGGGTTGGTTTTCCCTGGCATAGTGTTCCCAATAATTATGTGGGTTCAAATTTTTTATCTCCAGAAATCATGTACATTTCATTTACCTGACTCTGATATCTACCACCTTCTCCAAGCCTTTAGTTGTCTTTTGTTACTTCTATCCCATCTGCCTCTAACCATAATTTCTATTGTCCATTCTCTCTTCTCTTTTCATTTTATTTTCATTTTTATGATGGACTTCTTAAAATTTTCACTTTTGGCTCAGTGCCTATATAAATGTAATACGCATGGAAATGGAGAAGAACAGGTCACTTGAATCAAAGAACTTCAATAATCTCACTCTCCAGAAAGCATCAAAAATGCTGACTTAAGTTCTATAATAATGGCTCAGCGCCTGTGGCTCAAGTGGCTAAGGTGCCAGCCACATACACCTGAGCTGGCAGGTTCAAATCCAGCCCGGGCCCACCAAACAACAATGATGGCTGCAACCAAAAAAATAGCAGGGCATTGTGGCAGGCGCCTGTGGTCCCAGTTACTTGGGAGGCTGAGGCAGAAGACTGGCTTGAGCCCAGGAGTTAGAGGTTGCTGTGAGCTATGATGCCACAGCACTCTACTCAGGGGAATAGCTTGAGGCTCTATCTCAAAATAAATAAATAAAATTTTCACTTTTTTCTTAAGGTCTTCCAGCCCCAGTTTCAAAGATTTCTTTTAGCATGTCATCCTCCTTTGTCCATTTCTGCTTTTTTTCCTTTTATAAAAAGTGATCATCTTATTAAGATTTCTGCCTAAAATTCATGGCAAAACTTTTGTCTCAGTTTTCACCTACTCTGCATTAATATTTTTCTAGAGAGCTGTATGTCAGTAAATTTTAGTAACCTTTTCTCCCTTTTACCTTATAGTCTTTTACATTGGTGTGGTATCTGTTCATTTTTAATTACTCATTATTGAAGGAGTTGAATTTTGTTGTCAACCAACAGTTTCTGCAACATTTCTATGGAACATGGAAGCAGGGTAGTCTCCTAAGCTGTCTGAATTTCACAATCTACAGGCACATTCTTCTTGCTACTGCAGAGACAAACCGCTTCCTACAGACTTAGTCCAAATTGTTCTTTGTGTACAATCATTTCTTTTTTTTTTTTTGTTAAGTCATATATACATAGATCATGAATACATTTATGCCTTTGTAGGATTCAATGTGTTGATTATTTGTACAAATTGGAGTGCTTACATCCTACTAATTAACATAGCTTTCGCCTCATTTGCTTAATCACAGTGTTAAGACACTTGTGTTCTACACTTGATAGATTTGACTTGTACCCTGGCAATATGCTCCATAGGTGTGGTCCCACCATTAACCCTCCCTCTATAGAACCATCCCTCTCCCTTCCTATCCCCCACCCCTTATGTCCTTCATCCTAGGCTATAGTCGTGATTCATTTTGTACCACCATTTCTTATGATTCACTGAACCAAATTGGGCTTAGAGTTTCTGCCACCAGCCCAGCTCATCACCAGCCTGATTACCCCATCTTTTCTTGGCCAAACATTCATTTTACTCACTTGTGAATCACTTTTTTTAGGATTGATATCTCTCTCTCTCTCTCTCTCCCCCCCCCCTCCATATATAGAATTTTTCTTAACCTCTAAAAATAGTCCCTCACGAGGAGCTCTTTTTCTTCTTCCAGCATTACTGGGGTGGAATTAATGACTATAAATTATTATATTTAAGGTGTAAGAGAGTTTTGTCAAGTCTGCTGCCACTGAATTCTCTTGGGCCTGTCATTTTCCTCAGGTGCATGTTGCAGCTGTTACTTGTAGTCTGCTGATTATAGCTGTCTCCTAGTTCCAGCAAAAATGTAATTAGCTGGAGTTCTTTCTTAAATTCTGTGTTCAACTTTTGGATAATTTCCAGAAGGAAAGGAGTATAATCCTAGCTTACCTTAGTTAATTTACGTGAAAAGCCCACATAAGCTGCTTTCCAATGGTAAAAGACAAGTCACCAAAGTTCATAGCATAACCACTTTCCCTTAATTACAGAATTTTCACAAAGGAATAACTCTTATTTAACTATGTTTTATTTCTTTTTTTTTTTTTTTTTAGACAGAGCCTCAAGCTTTCCCCCTGGGTAGAGTACTGTGGCATCACAGCTCACAGCAGCCTCCAACCTCCTGGGCTCAAGCGAGTCTACTGCCTCAGCCTCCCAAGTAGCTGGGACCACAGGGTGCCCCACAATGCCCGGCTATTTTTTGGTTGCAGCCGTCATTGTTGTTTGGCAGGCCTGGGCTGGATTCGAACCCACCACCTTAGGTGTATGTGGCTGGCACCTTAGTCACTTGAGCCACAGGCGCCGAGCCACTATGTTTTATTTCAAACACACTTATTTTGCTTTCATCAGTGACTATATTCCTTAATCACCAAACCTTCGCCCGTGTTTTCATTTACTACTGTTTCTAAGAGGCTTAAAACTATACAAATATATTATCTCACAGTTCTGCCGGTAAGAAGTCTGGCAAAACCTCTGGTAGAGTTTCACAAGGTGTCAACAAAGCCACACTCCTCACTGGAGACTCTGAAGAAGAATCTCCAAGCTTCCAAGCTTAGTCAGGTTGTTGGCTGAGTTCAGTTTCTTACCGTTGTAGGACTGAGGTCCCCAATTCCTTGCCCAACTATGCAACTAAAGACTGATCTTCGCTCCTAAAGGCAGCCCACATTCCTTCTCATGCTTTTATGTCCCTCCTCCAGCAATGGCAGACTGAAGCCATCTCACTATTAAATATCTCTGGCTTGTCCTCTTGCTACACCTCTGTGACTCCATGGGAGGAAATTCTTTGCTTTCAAAGACTCAGGTAATTAGACTACATCTACCAAGACAACTCAAGATAACCTCTCAAAAAAAAAAAAGATAACCTCTCTATTTTAAAATCTGTAACCTTAATCACATTTGCAAAATTCCTTTTGTCACATAATGTAACATATCCATGGGACTGGTGTTAGGGAATAGAAATTTCATAGAAGTCATTTTTCTCCCCTAGACATCCTGCAACTACATCCAGCTTTTACCTTATATTTGAGACATTACAAGGAAAATTCTCACAAAGACATATTCTCCTTCAGTTGACTAACAAAACCTCACTATTCCACCATTTGGCAGACTGGAAAGCCCCAAATATTTGAAAACAAGTTAATAAAATTGAAATGTGAAGAGCCAAGTTCATTAGTGGCTAATCCATACAAATGCCAAATAGGAAGATGAGAATCTTAGCATAAGGGTCTGCATTTTCAAGTGGTCCTCAGGTTCTCCAAGAAAGCTAAGAAAATGGAGATTTGAAAAACCAATTTGATAAAGAAAAAAGCATTCCCCTATCACTGTGGTTAATGTATGAACACACCAAATACAAAGGTTAGGACCTTAACATAAAAGTCTGAAATTTCTTTTCAAAGATTCATAACCTCACTTTGGCCATGAGTAAATATTGGAAAATATAAACTGAGAAACAGTCTCTAAAAATAAGTGGTGAGTACTTTTCCAAAATGTCAAAGTCATAAAAGATAAGAAAAGACCAAGGAACTATCACAGACTGGAGGAACAAAAACAAAATGTAATAAAAACCCCTGGATAAAATAAGATAAAAGGGGGAAATTGGTAAAATGCTCATGAAGTCTCTTAAATAACAAACTTGTACTAATATTAATTCACTATTCTTGATAATATCCCAGGGGCATGTGAGATGTTAAAATTCAAAGAAACAGGACAAGGTCCACAAAGGAGCTCTTGCAATTTTAAGTCTAAAATTAGTTCAGACTAAAAGTTAAAACAAAAAATTAGCAATAATAAAAAGCTTTTTCTCTTCCCCCACCCCCAAACATTGCACAAAGCCAACAGAGTAAATGAGAAAATTTTACTTTCAGCCAAAAAAAAAATCAGATATAATCCATACAGAAAATTTGCACAGGAAAATTATAACAAAACCAGTATGGAGGGAAATGAATGGGAAGCCAGTCCAGTGCTCTGATAGCTTATTACTGAGGTCAGAAAACAAGATAGAGATTGAAGAAACAGACATCACATGGGGGGAAAGCATAGCTAAGATATTCCCAAAATGCCAGCAAAAACACACTCTGATGACACCTTCAAACAGCAGAGTCAGAAAAATCTAACTCGTGACATTTTGAGGAATCTGACACAGTGCTGATACATAAAGTATGAAAAACACTAGAAAAGAAAACTTACCAAATGCACAAAATGTATCACAAGTAGGTAAAATTTTTGATTAAACATCTTTCCATGAATGCAAGAACTTAATAAAGCCATGCAAATAAACACGAAACCTGAAATATCAGAATTCGAAGAAACAAGTAAAGAAACAGAGGATGAGCCCCGCTCCCCAGCCAGCTAGAGTCCACTGTGCCTCTTGGCCCAGACTTCAAAATGCCATCTCAAATGGAGCATGCCATGGAAACCATGATGTTCACGTTTCACAAATTTGCCGGGGATAAAGGCTACTTAACAAAGGAGGACCTCAGAGTGCTCATGGAGAAGGAGTTCCCGGGATTTTTGGACAATCAAAAAGACCCTCTGGCCTTAGACAAAATAATGAAGGACCTGGACCAGTGCCGAGAGGGCAAAGTGGCTTCCAGAGCTTCTTTTCCCTAATTGTGGACCTCGCCATCACGTGCAACAACTATTTTGTAGTACACATGAAGCTGAAGGGTAAGAAGTAGGCAGAACCGAGCAATTACTCTGCCCTGAAAAGTGTTCTCTCAAAGGATTGCTTCAGACATCTGCCCCACAGCCTCTCCCTGGATAAGGATTTCATGAGCAGATCAGGATCTTAGAATATATACAAATAAAATCCAACTCCCATTTGTCAAGCAGAGAAGAAAAAGTTAATTAAATGCCAGATGAGCTTTTGTTTTTTACATTGTTTGCATCCCTTTGCCCTCAATAAACATAATCCCTTTTTAGTTCCAAATAAAAAAAAAAAAGAAAAAAAAGAGACCCCAGAATGATAGGGCCACCGGCATGCTGCTCCACCCTGGGGGAGCTGGCACAAGACAACCCAAGAGAGCTAGGTGGACTGAGCCCAGCAGAGATGTAGGGCCAAGGCTGTCAAAGGCCTTGGCAGCCCAACCCTCACACCTATGTGCAGAGCATATTGGACATGGAGTCATGGGAATTTATTCTCCAGCTTTAAAATTATGTAATGTCTTCCTTATTGGTTTTGGACTTACTTTGGCCTGGTTATCCTTTTCTTTTGGTTTCTTACTTCCTTTTGGAATGGAGATGTGTGCTGTATGCCTATCCCACTTTTGTATCTTGGAAGATACAACTTGTTTTCATTTCACAAAGGGGACTTTGGTCTTTGGATTTTTGAGTTGGTGCCAGAATGAATTAAGACTTTGAGGCTCAGCGCCTGTGACTCAAGTGGCTAAGGCGCCAGCCACATACACCCAAGGTGGCAGGTTCGAATCCAACCCGGGCCTGCCAAACAACAATGATGGCTGCAACCAAAAAATGGCCAGGCGTTGTGGCGGGTGCCTGTGGTCCCAGCTACTTGGGAGGTGGAGGCAGGAGACTTGCTTGAGCCCAGGAGTTGGAGGTTGTTGTGAGCTGAGATGCCATGGCACTCTACCCAGGGGGACAGCTTGAGGCTCCTGTCTCAAAAACAAAAACAAAAGCAAAAACAAAAACAAAAACTTTGGGGCTTTTGAGATGGAATGAAATTTACTTGCATGTGAGAAAGACATGAGTTTTGGGGGGCTAAGGGCAGGATGCTCTGGTGTGAATGTTTGTCCCTTCCAAAACACATATTGAAATTTTCACCTCCATTGTAAGAAGAGTAAAAAAGTGAAAAATCTGACGATGGTATTTGTGAAGTGGGACCTTTGGCAGGTAATTGCATGTGATCACGAGGGTAAGACATTAGTGGTTTTATGAGAAGACAGACCTGAACTAGCATGTTCATGGCCCCTTACTATGTGATGCCCTGCACTGCCTCTGGGCTCTGAGGAGTCCCCACTAGCAAGAAGGCCCTCACCAGATGTGGCCCCTTGACCTTGAACTTCCTAGCCTCCAAAACTATCAAGGAATCCTCAAACTTTTTAAATAGGGGGCTAGTTCACTGTCCCTCAGATCCTCGGAGGGCCAAACAGCGGGCCCTGGGACTAGTTGGCGGCAAGCAGGACAGGCAGCGGCAGCAAAAACACCTGGCAGGCCAGATAAATGTCCTTGGTGGGCTGCATGTGGCCTGTGGGCTGTAGTTTGAGGACACCTGAAGCAATACATTTCTTTTCTTTTTTGAGACAGGGTTTAGTCACCCTTGGTAGAGTGCTATGGTATCACAGTTCATAGCAACCTCAAATTCTTGAGCTTAAGCAATTCTCTTGCCTCAGCCTCCCAAGTAGCTGGGACTACAGGCATCCGCCACAAAGCCTGGCTGTTTTTTATTGTAGTTGTCATTGTTGTTTAGCTGTCCCGAGCCAGATTTGAACCTGCCAGCCTGGGTATATGTGGCTGGCACTGTACCACTGTGCAATGGGTACCAAGCCTACATTTCTTTTCTTTATAAATTTTTCAGTCTCAGGTATGGCAAAGAAAATGGACTAGGAGATAGACCCAGAAGTGGAACTGCTGGAACATGTGGTCATTCTATTTTTAATTCTGGGAGGAACCTCCATACTCTTTTCTGCAATGGTTGTACCAATTTTTATTGCTACCAGCAATGTGCAAGCATTCTCTTTCCTCCACTTCTTCACCAAGACCTATCTTTTGACTTTCTTATAATATTTCTATTTCATTGTAGTTTTGTTTGCATTTTCCTGATGATTAGTGATGTTAAGGACCTTTGCATATGCCTATTGGCCTCTAGTACACATATGCCTCCTTTGGAAAAAAATCTAGTTAGGTTCTTTACTTATTTTTCAATAGAATCACTTGTTTTTGGCCATTGAATTGTATTGGTTCCTTGTATATCTTGGATATTAACTCCTTATCAGATACGATTGACAAATATTTTTCTCCTCTTCCATGGGCTGCTTTTAATTTTGTTGTTTCTTTTGCTTTGCAGAAACATTTTAACTTGTAATTACACCTGTTTATTTTTGCTTTTTCTATGCTTTTGGTTTTGTATCTTAAAACAGCATTGCCAAGGCCAGGCACAGTGGCTCACTCCTGTAATCCTAGCATTCTAGGAGGCTGAGGCCGGTGGATTGCTTGAGCTCATTAGTTTGAGACCAGTCTGAGCAAGAGGGAGACCCCCATCTCTACTAAAAAGAGAAAAACTGATGCAAGAGGATAGCTTGAGCCCAAGAGTTGGAGGTTGCCGGGAGCTGTGACACCAGGGCACACTACCCAGGGCAACAGCTTGAGACTTTGTGTCAATTAAAAAAAAAAAAAGCATTGCCAAGACCACTATCATGTCCTATGTTTTTTTCTAGGTGTTTTGCAATTTTAGGTGTTACATTTAAGTCTTTAATCTGTTTCAAGGTTTTGCAAGATAAGAATACAATTTTTTTTTTTTTTTTTGCAGTTCTTGGCCAGGGCTGGGTTTGAACCCATCACCTCTGGCATATGGGACTGGCCCCCTACTTCTTTGATCCACAGGCACCACCCAATACAATTTTCATTTTGCACATGAAATCTTTTCCCCATTGTGTTTTGTTGGCCCCAAATTACTTGACTTGTTGAAGATTAATTGAGTGTATATAGTCGGGGGTTATTTCTGATATTGTTAGCAAACCACAAGGGGAGCTCACTGTTATTTGCCAAACAGCCAATTATTGAGACAAGAAACCATTGTTTGTACAAGAAAGCATTTATTGCAATGAATTTGTCAACTGTGAGGTGCGAGGTATAGTCTGCCTCAAATCCACTTTCAAGACCAACAGGGTCAGGGTTTTTTTTTTTTTTGCAGTTTTTGGCCAGGGCTGGGTTTTGAACCTGCCACCTCCAGCATATGGGGCCAGTGCCCTACTCCTTTGAGCCACAGGCGCTGCTCCAAGGTCAGGGTTTTTTTCTGGAGGTGAAAAGAATGATTCATGAGGTTAGTGAACATCACTGAGGGCTTGGGGTGGAGTTCAGGGCACACAAGTACAGTGCGGAATCATGCTAGTACACACTTTCTGTGAACAGAAAATGTTGGATAATTCCTTCCCAGGGTGCAGATTTTAGTATTATAGTGAGATAGGGGTTAATATTGGTCATTCTTTCAGCCTTGTGTGCAAGTTTGGAGAGGTTCTTGTACATCATCTGTGGTAGTGTATAGCTTATCTTGTCTTCCTTGGATAGACAGGTGGTGGAACACTCTGTAGTCATCTTGGGGCTGCAAGGAAGTTCCCACATATCTGGGAAAGAAACTTAAATAAATGCATTAGTATAACAAAGTTACAAAGTTTTTGGTCAGCAGATCTTATTGAGAACTCTCTATTCTTGGCCTACTTTGAAACCGTAGTTGTTAAGCTACCAGCGTTGAGGTAAAACTTGCTGCTACAGTACTGCCAATTAAAGGCCACTTAGAGCAGTCAGTTCTAGTCACAATGTGAACACTGAAAACTTGTTTAAAATATGAGGGAACAAAACCCACTAGTTTTTAGGAAATACTAAAGATGCATATATTTTTTTTTTTTTTGGCCAGGGCTGGGTTTGAACCCACCACCTCCAGCATATGGGACCAGCACCCTACCCTTTTGAGCCACAGGCGCCACCCTAAAAACGCTTTTTTTTTTTTTTATAGAAATTCTTTTAAAATAAGCATTTTAAGAACGCTTTCTTGCTCCTGGAGCCAATTTCTATTCTGCAAACTGTTTTCATACTAGTACTTCTCTCGTGAGTTCTATCTCTGGACATATTTATAATAAATACTATAAATGTAGTGATCTATTGTATGTTTGAGGAAATTTGCCAAGAAACTTAATAATGATGCTTTCTTTGTCTTTGACAAAGAACTTCTGAATTTGTCTTCAATTTTTCCACGTCTTGGGTAAAGTTTGACACATCTAATCCTGAGAATCATTTGTATTACACAAAAAGTCTCAAATTTCCTAGTGTAGAGAGGATCTTCACTCAGTGTCAGTGTTGGGTGCAGAGTCTTGTCTGGGACTCTCCCCTCAACTCTCCAGTTGTGAATCAGCTTCATATTTCTCTGTTGGTTAATTTCTACTTGCTTTCCATGAATAGGGTGACCAGACGTCCCGCTTTTTAACAATTTGTCCCACATCCTTCTGCGTTTTAAAAAAGTCCCGTTTTTTGGAAAGAATGCACGAATGGATGGGAGAACAGGAAGGGAATATATGGTTTTCAGCTGCCATGTGGCTATTTCACCAGAATATGAGTTTTATATTATTTTTCTTAATTTTATATTGTTAAACTGTAATAATAACAAATAATTATTGAGAAGTGATTATTGAGAACTGCTTATCAAAGTTTGTATTGTTGTCAGGCCCTGCCCTGCACCGTCCCCGTCCTACTCCCCTATCCATCTTTACAAATGTGAAAATCTGGTCACCCTAGCCATGAATGTATTTAAATTTTTTCTGAGCCAGGCGTGGTGGCTTACGCCTGTAATTCTAGCACTCTGAGGTGGGTGGATTGCTTGAACTCAGTAGTTTGAGACCAGCCTGAGCAAGAGCAATATCACATCTCTACTAAAAATAGAAAAATTAGTCAAAAGCTGTGGTGAGGTGCCTGTAGTCCCAGCTACTCGAGGGGCTGAGGCAAGAGGATGCTTGCACCCAGAAGTTTGCGATTGCTATGAGTTATGATGACACCACAACACTCTACCCAGAGTGATAAATTGGGACTGTCTCAAAAATAAAGCTTTCTAGATTCCTTAATTGACTTATTAAAACAAAATTTTAACTTTTTTGGCTCAGCGCCTGTGCCTTAAGCGGGTAAGGCGCCAGCCACATATACCTGAGCTGGCGGGTTCGAATCCAGCCCGGCCCGCCAGAAACAAAGACGGCTGCAACCAGAAAATAGCCAGGTGTTGTGGCGGGCGCCTGTAGTTCCGAGTACTTGGGAGGCCATCGCAGAATTGCTTGAGCCTAGGAGTTAGAGGTTAATGTGAGCTGTCATGCGACGGCACTCTACTCAGGGCGACAGCTTGAGGCTGTCTCAAAAAAAATTTTTTTTTAATTTTTAATTTTTTTTTTTATGGATTTGGTTTCCTACTTTTTTCCCTTTTATGTTTCTTAGACTTTGGGCAGAGGTCCACGCCCGTCTCTAGGCGACCAGTGTTGCTAGGACGCACCGACGTGCCGCTGAGCACCCTGGGCAATGTAGTCCTGGAAGCGGCGTCCTCACGCGCACGCGCACGCGCACTCTCACGGCTTCACTTTCGGATCGGCTTTTTTGCCCTTTGTGCTTGGCTGCCAGGTGAAAGGGGAACCGGTTTGTGTACGGGTCCCCTGGCACGCTCGCGCCGGCGCCGGAGTCCGGTCCGGCCCAACCAGTTGGGGCCCGCGGGTGGGCCTTGGGAGCCCAGAAGCCGCTGACTACGCGTGCAAGGCGGGGTCCCCGAGGCGGGCGCAGCGCGACTCCCGGTCGGGGTGTCGGTGCTGTGGTGGGTGAGATAGTTGTGGGCGGGGCGGGGGTGAGGAGAGGAGGTATCGTCTGGGCTCAGGCTCCAGGCCTAAGGCATCGGTGTCAGGCAAACCTGGAAGCTGTGGGTCTTCTGTCCCTGGGGCTTCAGCGAGCCGACAGGTAACGGTGTCTCGGGAGGTGTTCGGGGCCTGTTGGGTCAGAGACAGGGGCTCTGAGAGGTCCGTGGAGGGATTGAAGGAAGGAGGAATGAGATTGGGATGTGAGCTAGCGGGAGGGCGTGTTGCTGCTGAGGAATGACCTCCCTGCTGAGGCCTCACCGCCACTTTGTCTCCTGGGTTCTTTGGGTTCTTGGACGGTTGCTCCTAGATTATTTTAAAGGTAATACTTTCTGCGTGAGACACAGGTAGCCAGGACGTCTTTGGCGGTGACTTCAGGGCAGGGCAGATAGGGACCCATGGCTGAGCAGATCTTACTGGGGAAGAGCCTGTAGACCCGGTGGAGTCCAGTGGTAGGGACCACTTGATTGCTGGGACTCAGTTATCCCTCCTTCCCCCACCTCTGCTGTACTTTTATCAAGACAGCTTTTTTTTTTTTTTTTAACAATAACTTATTTATTTATTTATTTATTTATTTATTTATTTTTGCGGTTTTTGGCTGGGGCTGGGGGCCGGCGCCCTCCTCCTTTGAACCACAGGTGCCGCCCAAGAGAGTTTTTTTAAAGGGCTTTTCCACTGAAAAAACAAAACTTTTGACATGGGGAACATTGACCTGAAGTCATCTCTGATTTCCATATCAGCTCTGCCACTTAGTTTGGAGAGTCCACTTACAGTTTCTGGATCTCATGTTCTTTATCTGAAAATGAGTGAGTGAAAAGAAATTATTTTCTTTGCTCTTTACCTCTGATGCTCTTTGAGATCATTAAAACATACTTAGTTTTATTTTACTTATTTACTTTGTTTTAACTATGCAGTAGTGGATTGAAACTGCTGCCCTTAGTCTGTTTTCTTGGGTTAGGGACTTAAACATTGTTTAAAAAATGTACTATATATGTTTTTCTATTATAAATTTAAAATATGTATTCAATTCTGAGCATCTTGATAAATAACTTAAAATAAATACCATGATCCATGACCACTGCCACTGCCAACATTTTGGTACATTTATTCAATTAAGAAATGTATCTTTCCTTCCCTTACCCTTTCCTGGGTGATAGAGTCTTATTCTGTCACCCTGGTATAGTGTGGTAGCCTCATCATAGCTGACAGCAACCTCAAACTCTTAGGCTGAGCAATCCTCTTGCCTCAGTCTCCTGAGTAGCTGGGACTACAGATACCAGCCACAACCCCTTGGCTAGTTTTTCTATTTTCAGTAGAGACAAGGTCTCCCTCTTGCTTAGGCTGGTCTAGAACTCCTGAACTCAAGCAATCCACCCACCTCAGCCTCTGAGAGTGCTAGAATTATAGGCATGAGCTACCACATTTGGTCTGTATATATGTTTCTAATGTATCTTACCTTTTTATAATTTCTTTTTTTTTTTTTTTTTTGAGACGGAGCCTCAAGCTATCCCCCTGGGTAGAGTGCCATGGCATCACAGCTCATAGCAACCTCCAACTCCTGGGCTCAAGCGAGTCTCCTGCCTCCGCCTCCCAAGTAGCTGGG
>CAUYQV010054560.1:0-11810 GCA_963574575.1 Galagoides demidoff
GCTTTAATGGGGATTGCATTAAAATTACATATTGCTGCTCGGCGCCTGTGGCTCAATCGGCTAAGGCGCCAGCCATGTACACCTAAGGTGGTGGGTTTGAATCCCCAGCCTGGGCCCGCCAAACAATAATGATGGCTGCAACCAAAAAATGGCCAGGCATTGTGGCGGGCGCCTGTGGTCCCAGCTACTTGGGAGGTGGAGGCAGGAGACTCGCTTGAGCCCAGGAGTTGGAGGTTGCTATGAGCTGTGATGCCATGGTACTCTACCCAGGGGGATAGCTTGAGGCTCCATCTCAAAAAAAAATAAAAAGTAGGAAATACAAATAGTTACTGTGAATGATCCAGGAAATAGGTTTGCAAGATTGATGGAAACTGAGATTTGAGTCAAGTAGACAAGGATTTTATTCCCAGCTAGCCATCCATTTATCAGCTATTATACTTTTGACAAGTTAATTAATTAGTCATTAATATAGGTTTTGTGATGTTTAAATGAGCTGATATGTGTCAAATACTTAGGCTAGTGATTGCCACATAGGAGTGCAAAATTAACTATTATCTATTATTATTAAAGAGGGATATCAAATTCACTAAAAAATTAAATGACATTGACTTAAAAATAACCATAATGTACATTTTTCACAAGATAAATTAGCAAAAGATTTGGTCTTCTATATTTCAAAATATTGAAGAGGTATAAATGTTTTGTTTTTAACTGATGATACTAGCAAGGGTATGATAGATAGGTAGCCTTACATAGGGGATATATATTCTTCTAAAAAGAAATATAATTTAAAAAAAAAAACAACCTTTTCTTTGGTCCAAGAACTAAACTTGTAGAATTCTTTCCTAAAAAATAAAACTCAGGAAAGCCAAAACTAATTAAAAAGTGTTCAAAACATAATTTACTTTAGAGAAAAATTGGATACAGCTTAAATGTCTAATAAAAGGATGTTAAATAAAATGTAGGTGTAATAGTAAAATGAGATAGTATGTAGATATTACAGTGATATTTGTGAAGATGCTTTTAATGTGGTAATAAAATATTGTTCAATGAGGTCCTCAGCCCATGGGGCGCGGGTGGATTTGAACCTGTTTCTCAAGGATAAGCCTATCAAAGCAAAATGCTTCCTTGTCTTAGTGATTGCTTTAAGGATGTGCACCAGATGTAAGCAGGTCTAATTAGAGTGTACCTCAGGGTTCTTGCTAGGTATTTTGTAACAAATATTTTCTTTCATAAGAGATTTTTTTGGGGAAAAGTCTCTGCCTTAGGAGACGATGGTAAAAGGAACCGATACTGGTGTATTTGCTTCCGTACCGCGAGGGGCGCTAGCTGAGGAAGCAAATTGGAGAGAAACACACGTAAATGGAACCAGAACCCAGAGGGACGGGGTTTGTGCTTGAATCCACCTTTGCCTTTTAGATTTTTCCAGTTTTATAGCCAATAAGTTCCTGGATTTGTTTCAGCCGGTTTGAGTTGGGTTTCCTGACCCTTGAAACATAACAAATTCTAAATGGTAAACATTGAGTGGAGGGTGATAACGTGATTCAAAAATACAACGTGCAACGTGTTCCAGCATTTGACAGTGCACATTCACACAAACTCTAAAACATTTAAAATCTCTCTTCTTGGGTGGTGCTGTGGCTCAAAGGAGTAGGGCACCAGCCCTGTATGCCAGAGGTGCTGGGTTCAAACCCAACCCCAGCCAAAAAAAAAAAAAAAAAAAACCCTGCAAAATAAATAAATAAATCTCTACTTGATGACCAACTATTTTTAATTTTTTTCATGCATTTTCTAATGATTATAGATTACTTTGATTATCTAAAATGTAATATTTATTTTTTAAGTCTCAGATTAGGAGGCAAATTGGGCAAGTCATTTTGAATAACACATTCGGATATGTTCTCAGTACAAGGAAATAACACGCTTCTCTTTTAAGATTGCACAAAATGACTTATATTCTGATAATTCATAAGCATCTTGGAGGATATTTATCTCAATGAGTTAATGTGGCTTCTTTTCCATGCACATCAGGAAAACTGTTCAACTCCTTGAGAATAAGAAAGATAAATTTTCTATAGCATAATAAAATGCTTTTGAATTTTTACATCATTCTAAAGACCTCTGTCCAGTTAAGGCAGAAACTTGTTCTCTGTCCCTGGATAAGACTGGGATTGTTGTTTGCTTAGGGTAACTCAGCTTTAAAAAGTTAATTTTAATTGAAATATTTATGTAGGTTTACTAATAGTCAAATGGGCACTGCTGTAAAATAGTAATAGAAATAATGTCACTATTTCAAACTGTGTGAGAATATGTAATAGGCTTATTTCTAATTAAAGCATGGTTATCAAACACTTAGGTTATTCTAAAAGTGAGTATGAGTTATGAGTAACAAATCCTCAAAATACAATAATAATGAAGTGCATTTCCACAATGCCAAAATCTCACATATTATTTACCTAAGTTTTTCTGTGGCCTTAATAGATGCATTCATTTCAGGATTTTTTAATTTTTTTAGAGACAGAGTCTCACTTTGTTGCCCTCAGTAGAGTGCTGTGGCTTCACAGCTCACAGCAACCTCCAGTTCTTGGGCTTCGGCTATTCTCTTGCCTCAGCCTCCCAAGTAGGTGGGACTATAGGTGCCCGCCACAATGCCCGGCTATCATCTCAGGATTTGAAAGTGCTACACAATTGTTTTCCCATAAAAGCAATGAGTGAAAAAGTATAATTATACATTCTTCAACTCCTTATGTTTAGAGGATGCAACTTTTCAATTACCTTTAGGGGTGAGATACCACCATTACAATATTTAAAATATTGTTCTTCTATAGCAGTCTAATGAGTATATAGAAAACAAAGGAATCCATCTCTCTTCTCAAATACAATGATAAAAATGATAAATCAGGAAGCCAAGCTCCCTTTCCTTGAAGTTATTTTACTATAGATGAAGAATTCCATCAGACAGAACATTTAATTTGATTAAAACTTGAATGGTATACATACTTATACAGAATTAGTCAGACAAAGATGCCCCTTTGAAATCATGCACTCAGCCACAGCTGAGCTCTTCACCTGTCCATTCCAGCTAGCTCAGTCCTGTGGGTTTTCAGTGTAAGCCCCTTCCTAGTTATGAATCAAAGGCTAATATCTGGAGTGTGTATCATCAATGCAGTAGAATCTCCATAGTTGACCACTTCCCTACACTGATCACCTCCGTTAGTTCACCTAATTTTCATAAGCTGGACATCTCTACATATATGTATCAGTACAACAGGCCTAGTTCCTTATGTCAACTACTCCCATATATTGACCAATTTGTTACAGTCCCTTGGGTAATCAACTTACAGAGGTTCTACTGTATATGTTCTAAAAATGATATTAGAATATGAATCTATAAGCTATGAAACATTCTAATATGCTTTAAAGCTTTTCTATACAGAACAGCTAAGTCTAAAAATTTAAAAGTCAAGCAAACTAAGCAACAACAGAAAAACTGGGTTCCGTTTTCAAACCATGGTGATTATATTTTCTATTCAATTCTTACTGAATAGATAGTCTAGAGATAATAGGAATTGTTTTTATGTCTACATATTTTCCTGAGATGTTTAAAGATTTCATTTAAATAATTTAATATTTAAAAATAGCCACAAAGAAAGATGTTCAGTTGAATAAAAAACCATATTACCTAAAGGCACTAAAGACAGACCAAAAGCAGCCTGCTTAAGTAGTATAGCCCCTGAATTCTCAATGAGTGTGGGAAGAGCTACTTCAGCCTCCTTTTCTAATACAAGATAACAAGATGGAAAATGTGAATGGACTGGCAGTATACTGCTCAGGCACACTTTGAAGGGGGTCCTAGGTCTTCTAAAGTTTAGTTCAAGCTTCCAAAACACGGAAACCACAGAAAGTTAATGATAATTGAGATCATATGTTTCTTATCAAAGCTTCCTCAAAAAAAGCAGCTTAAGGGAAAACTCTTAAATATGTGTCTTAACCACAGTCTACCAATCCCCTTCCGCATTGGAGTCTTTAGCTAATTTGTTGACTTAATTACCCAAGGCACAGGAAGGTTAAACAGAGTGATAATCTGATTTTCTCTGATTGCTGATCACTGCAGAAAGTGGCCCCTGGGATGCAAAAATAAACCTAGAACCTCAGGCTATGTAAAATGGAGAAGTAAGGCAATTATCCAGATAATTCAGGCAAAGTTGACTGTTTACAGTAATCAAATTATCTGGATAAGCACTCAGCTTACACTCTGTCTACAGGAACAATGACTCCAATCAACATCTGGTCTGATTAAATCATCTATAACTTATCTGTGTTCAGTGTCAGCTATTTATACTTAATAGTCAAATTCATAAGAAAAATATAATAACCTAAGAAAACAACATCACAAATGACAGGGATAACTAATAACATTGTGCCCAAGAATGAGTGCTTGTCTTTAAATAATTAGAAAACAGGAGACCATAGAAAGAAAATAACTTGAGGGGGAAAAAATAGATTTGCTGTGGTGAGTCTAATGTGAAAAGTTAGGTAGGAAAGGTTGAAACTATTATAGTAAATGGAAGTTTACCCCATACCATGTCAATGGGAAATTTATATTCTGACACTCTCTTGATTACCAAGGAGAATAAAAAAAGAAAATCTTTAAATAGAAGGAAAATCAGTTGACTCTTTTTTTCTTGCCTCAGAAAGTAACACTTGCTCATTTTAGTTATTTTAGAAAATGTAGAAAATTATAAAGAGGTAAACCAAAATCACAATCCAGAGGACATCATTTTAATGTTATTTTGTATGTTTTTCTGAGCTTTCAAATAATATTTAGTGCTATTTGAGCTTCTGGAGGCATGTTTTTCCAATTGTATACATCAGTTAGAACAATGGAATTATACTGTACATGCTATTTTGAAGCATGCATTTTTTTTCATTAAACAGTATCTCTGGTGTCTTCTCGTGTCAAGCATGGAGATGTGACATCCTTTTTAATTATATACATATGGCATAACCATAACCCCTTATATTTGGACACTTAGGTAACTTACAATTTTATTTTAAACAACTTGGGGTTAGATATTCTCACACATTTGTCTTTACATACATAATTCTTAAAATTTCTCAATTGACAAATATTAATATTACATATTCATGGGGCACATAGTGCTGTTTTGATACATACAAATGTATGGTGATTAGATCAGGGTCATTAGTATATCTATCACTGATCTTTTTTTATATTAGGAACATTCAGTATCACCCTTCTAGCTATTTGAAAGCATATAATATTAATGACAGACATCCTACAATGTATAGAAGGCTAGAAGAATATATATGTAAGAAATGTTACGTCAATAACAAAAAAAAAACAATAAAATAAATTTTAAACGCTAACATGCATGCATAGATGGGAAAATGGGATATAGTGAGTAAAATTCTCATCTTTCATGTTGGAGAATTAATAGGTATTGTCTAAATTAGATAAAACAGGAACTAGAGGCTCAAATACATGTATCTATGGAAGTAAGCACCATAAGAATTAAAAAGAGAAACAGAATGCATACTATGAGTAAAGGGAGTTAACTGTTGCTTTTCACAAACTTTTCTGTGGTATTTAACTTATAAAGTATCTGCAGTACTTCAATGAAACTCAAAGTTAAAAACAAGAAACGAAAAAAGTGCCTACAAAAATTGTTTTAGATGTGGTGACTCATACCTGTGACCAGCCACCTCATTTTGTGAGGTCAAGGCAGGATTGTTGAGGCCAAGAGTTCAAGATCAGCTTGGGAAATACAGCAATATACATTCCCTGTAAAAATAAGATTAGCCGAAAAAAGTGTTGTGCCCCTGTAGTCCCAGTTATTTGGGAGGCTGAAGTGGGAAGTTGCTTGAGTCCAGGCTTGAGGCTTCACTGAGCTGTGATCATGTCACTTCACTCTAATCTGGGTGACATAAAAAAAAAAATAAAATATATATATATAATCCCAAAAATTATTTCGTTAAACATAAAAAATCCTTTCTGAGGAAAGATACAAAATGGCCATACTAATATGGTAAAAGATGAATGGAGCTTAACTGAGGAGTTTGACAGAGGAATATCTGCTTTCTTATCTATAGCAGATAATTTCCCTGCATTTTAGCTGAGAACATAGTTGCCAGAATTAAGACTATTTCTCAGCCTCCTTTGCAGCTATCAGTGGACACGTAACTAAGCTCTGGGTAATGGTACATAAGTAGGAGTGATGCGTAAAATATTTGGATTGAGCCTTTAGAGGGAAAGCCTGTGCTCTCCACTTCTCATCTTTTTTCTTTCAGCTGCTGGAACATGGATTTAAGATAAACTTATATATAAGAAAAGCAAGATTAGAAGATAAAATGCCTTGCTTTAGGACATCAGCATTGAATACCACGACTGACAGGTAAACAGTTATTCTGACACAAATTCTCCACTAAGCTTATAATTTAGAATATTCTATTGCATTCTTTCCTCCCACAATAACTTTGCATTCCAAACATTAATTTTCTGAATATAAATTGGCTTTAGGATGAGTTAATGCATTTACTAAAAATGTTCCTTTATTCTTGAATAGTGATTAAAGACTGAGACATCCAGATAATTGGTATTATTTATTTTATAATAAGATCTTTAAAAACAATTTTTAAAACCAAATTATGTTTTGAGATGTTCTCAGGTCAGAAATTCCCATTGTGATTTTGAATATAACTGTGTTGAAATTATACACATGCACCAAAGACAATCTTGAAAGAAAGACAAAACTGGAAGATTCACACTTCCTCGTTGCCAAATGTACCACAAAACTTCAATAATGAATACTATCCAGCATAAGCAAAAACATAAACATACACATATAAGTCCATGGAATAGAATTTAAAACTCAGAGATAAACCCACATGTGGTGACTTAATTTTCAATAAGGTTGTCAAGACCATTCAATGGGAAAGAGAAGTCTTTTCAACAAATAGTGCTGGGACAACTGAATATCTTCAAGTAAAAGAGTCAAGTTGGACTCGTACCTAATATCATATTTAAATATTAACTCAAAGTGGAGTAAAGACTAAAACGTATGATCTAAAATTTTAAAATTCTTGGAAGAAAACATAAAGATAAATTTTTAATATGAAGGATGAGGCAATAGTTTCTTAGATAACACACCAAAAGCACAAACTATAAACAAACAAACAAAAAAAGTAATAAGTAAGCTGTACGGCAGTAATGATACCGGGCTTTCAGGTTCTTGGTCTAGTAATTTGAAGAATAAATCCAAGGACCCCAGATCAGTGGCAAGACAGAATTTATTTACAGAAAAAGAATACAAAAACACTAAAGTTTCTGGTAGGGAGAGAAAGGCTCTCTTCGTTTTCTCTCTCTGTCTCTCTCAGTTTAGCAGTATATATACGTGCATGAGGCCAGGAAATGAATGGACACAGTCCACTCCACTGGGGCAAGATGAATGAATGTACTAATGAATGGACACAGTCCTTTCCACTGGGGTACCGTGAATGAAGGTACTAATGAATGGACATAGTTCCTTCCACTGGGGCAAGGTGAATGAATGTACTAATGAAAGCACACAGTCCCTTCCACTGAGGCATGGTGAATGAATGTACAATGAATGGACACAGTCCATTCACGGAACTGAGGCCTAGGAAACTTACATGAAATTGACCTAGGCATAGGAAATGGGGGTTCTGTATTTAGTCATAAGTGTAAAGGGGAAGGAGACACCAAGATGCTGTTGTCTCCCCAGCAGTTGTCTGGTCCCTTTGGTTACTGGAGCCTCTGGTGGAGGAGGGAGCCTCCCCCATTGCCTACGTTCCAGCCAGCTGGTTCCTCTGTCGGCTGCCGCTGCACCAACACCATTAAGGCCGAGGCTGCGCTCCCTCCAGCCCAGTTCAGCTGAGCTGGCTGGGGCGCCACCTGTCCTGTATCAGTAACACTATCAAGAAAGAAAAAGTACAACCCACAGAAGGAAATAAAATACTTTAAAATAATAAATCTGATAATAGTTTACCATCCAGAATACATGAAGAACTCTTACAACTCAACAATGAAAAGATAATAACCCAGTTAAAAAATGGGCAAAGGACTAGAAAATATAGAAATGGTGCGCACACACACACACACACACACGAAAAGATGCTCAATATTATTAATTGCTGGGAAAGTAAAGATCAAAACCATGAAATAACTCTTCACTCCTACTAGGATGGCTCTCATAAAAAAAAGATAGACAATAGCAAGTGTGGGGGAAGATTTGGAGAATTTGGGCCCCCCATAGATTACTGAGCAGGAATGTAAAATGGTTCAGACACCCTGGAGTCAACAGTCTAGCAGTTCCTCTAAAAGGTAAATATTATAGACTCAGCATATGACCAGCAATTCTGCTCCTACGTATTTGTGTAAGAGAATTGAGAAAATATGTTTGCACAAAAATTTATATGTGAATGTTCCTAACAGCAATATTCAAACTAGCCAAAAAATGGAGACAACGCAACTGTTCCTCAAATGAAAAGTGAATACAAAAAAATGCACTATATCTCCACAGTGGAATATAACCGCCATAAAGAGAGTGAGTACTGACATGAGCTACAACACGGATGAACCTTGAAAACTTGCTGAGTGAATGAAGCCAGCCGCAGAAGGACACTTATTGTTCGATTTCATTCATATGAAATGTTCACAATGGGCAAATTCTTAGATATAGAATGGAACTGATGGAGAAAAGCAGTCAATAAGAAGTGAGCGGTAAAGGGTGTGGGGTTGCCTGTTGGGGAGATGAGCATGCCCTGGGATTAGACATGCAACTTCGTGAATATACTAAAATCCATCGAATTGTATGTTTGGAAAGTGCATATTTTTTTCTCATGTGAATTATGTTTAAAAAACAAAAAACAGTAAGCACATGCATATCAGGAAAGAAATGGCATTTATCACCTCCATGGTCATTGTATTCTTCCACCCACCTGCCAATCACCATGAAAAAATAATTAGACAAGATTCAGGTAAACAAATCAAAGATTCACACTTACTTTTATCCATTTAATCTCATTTTATTTTTTTAGTTATTTTTCCCGTTTCCATATGATTTATCCTTTCATTCAAAATGTACTTTTTTTTCTTTCTAAACTTAAGTGCAATTTGGAACGAAAGACTCATATTAGCTTTAACTGCTAGTGGTGTAGACCTGCTGGCACCATTAACAAAAGGAAAGGATTCTGACACTCAGGGAAGATGCTCTTATTTCTCTAGTTCACAAAGAGCCAAAGGCAAGCCCTATTATTAGAGCCAGTGAGACCAGATTCACCATATGATTAATCACCCAAATAGAGACAAAAATTCAGCCTGGATTGCACCTAGTGTAAGGGTCACAGAGCTTTTCCAGAGCTTGTTAAGAACTTCAGGCTTGTAATTTTCTCCTTCTACAATAAACTTTCTTTTAGCATGCTGTAAAAAAAAAAACAAAGAGAGAGAGAGAGACAGAGAGAGAAAGAAAAGAAAAAGAAAGAAAAAAAGAAGTTTGGGTGATGCATCCTTTTGGATACAAGGTAGGTGCCAAAATATAAGGCCAGGGAAATAACAAGAGAACTTGATTTTATTTGTCAGCTACACACCATTCTTCAAATGCTTCAAGTGAGATAACAAAGAGCAACTCTAAATCATAGCTTTGTCCTTTTGATCTTTACCCTGTTACAACTCTTCTTCTCCTTTTCATACATATGTGTGCAAGCACACACACTATGTACATGTACAAAGAAAGAGAGCAAGAAGAGAAGGGAGAGGGGAAGAGAGAGAAAGAGAGGACAGGAGAGAGAGAGAGAATTAATGTGGTATTGCAAAGCAAGGTCATATTTAAAAATATCTTGCCTTTTCCTCAAGGTCTTTAAAAATATCTGCAATCAACTAAGCAACCAATTACTGTACATTGCAAATGCATGTTTTCACAGCTATTTTTAGGGGCAAGATTCAGTCACTACACATCCTGTTCACTCAAAACAACAGACAGCCATAGAGGGCAGCTAATGAGTAGGTAGCCAAATGACAATGTCTCCTTACTTTTGACTTTGCTTCCAAGGCCCAAGTGGCTGCCTGACCGTCTCCACTCTGGCGTCAAACAGTCCCCTTGCAGCATGCAGACAATTTAAATTATTACAAGGCAATGTTGCAAGTATGAACCCTGGCACAAAATAAAGTAATTACATTCAATTAGCAGTCCCCAAAGTGATGGTCCAATACTGAGGGCTTTAGATGTTGCCTTTTGTTGACTTACAGAAGCCAGGTAATGAGTGAAACTTCAAAGTGTAAGACACTAAATTACTGCTTAATTAGTGGAAACTAGATCAGAAAACATGGCAAAAAAAAGAAAAAAGAAAACATACTCACAATTTTCTTTTGTTGTAGGAACTCAGATAATATGCTCCATTTCCCAAATAACAACAACTGAATACCCCAATAAAGGATGTTCTGATGAAAAACCCACTGGAATGATGTCGTTATGAGAGGTGTTTGTTGGGAAAAATCTGTTTGATTTGATGCCACATACGTATCTCTAGTGCTTAATCTTCTCCTTTTAAGAAAATCAACTTTTCCTGTTTAAAGTCTAAAAAGTGAATTTAAATAGAATTATGTCAGATTAAAGAAATTTTCTCTAAATTCCACTACTGCTTCCATCAATATCCTTTTGCAGAGAATACTACTGAGTTTTCTTCTCTGAAGAATAAACTTTGGCTCAAACATAATCAGAAGGATTCTGAAAAAAAATGTATAAGAGAAACTAACCTTGCTGAATACTACAATGTAATATTTTATTTTTTGAGTATATATGTCTTTTACTATATGTAATTTACTATACAAAAAAGGTAACATTGTTTCTCTGTTGAATAAGGATGGTTAGTCAATAAATGGTTTGACACAAATAGTTACATTTCTTTTTTTTTTTTTTTTTTTTTGAGACGGAGCCTCAAGCTATCCCCCTGGGCAGAATGCCATGGCATCACTGCTCACAGCAACCTCCAACTCCTGGGCTCAAGTGAGTCTCCTGCCTCCGCCTCCCAAGTAGCTGGGACCACAGGCGCCCGCCACAACGCCCGGCCATTTCTTGGTTGCAGCCATCATTGTTGTTTGGCGGGCATGGGCTGGGGATTCGAGCCCACCACCTTAGGTGTACGTAGCTGGTGCCTTAGCCAATTGAGCCACAGGTGCCGAGCCAAATAGTTACATTTCTATTTCACTTATTAAGCCAAAGTACATTTCAGATGAATCAGACATTTCCACAAGAAAAAGCCAGCCACTAGAAGAAAATGAGCTTTTTCAAGAGTCTAAGTTGTTTAAAAAGTCAAGATCACAAAAAATAAATAAAATCTCTATTGCAGATTATACATGTTATCAAAAAAATTATAATAAAGATAATAAAAATTAACATAATAAATGACAAACTGAGAGTACATATTAATATAAGCATTAAACACTGGGGGATAATTTCTTCAATATAGGACTAGAAAAGCAATTTTTTTTAATTGGCCAAAACTTTAATGGGAATAAGAAAATGAGCAGAGAATATCAACAGGGAAAAAATGTGTTAAACATGAACCAAACCTCAACCTCACTTATACTCAGACACATAAAACCAAAGGAGCTTCCATTTCTTGTTAATTGGATTTTCAAATATCAAAAAGTTTAAAACATTTTGTAGCTGAAAGCAGAGGGACACAACAACTCACATACAGTTAGAACTGATTCAACCTCCATTGAAGGTCATTTGGCAATAGTGTCAAAAAGTAAAATTTATATCTTT
>CAUYQV010054562.1:0-53165 GCA_963574575.1 Galagoides demidoff
TTTTTGTCCTTGTAACTATTTTTTTTTTTTTTGAAACAGAGCCTCAAGCTGTCCCCCTGAGTAGAGTGCTGTGGCATCACAGCTCACAGCAACCTCCAACTCCTGGGCTCAAGCGAGTCTCCTGCCTCAGCCTCCCAAGTAATTGGGACCACAGGTGCTTGCCACAACGCCCGGCTGTTTTTTGGTTGCAGCCGTCATTGTTGTTTTGGCGGGCCTGGGCTAGGGATTCGAACCCACCACCTTAGGTGTATGTGGCTGGCGCCTTAGCCACTTGAGCCACAGGCGCCGAGCCAGCATTGGCAACTTTCAAACCTTCCCTGTTTTGATGACTTAAGGAATACTGGCCTTGTATTTCATAACATGCCCCTCAATTTAGGCTTTTCTCATGACTAGATGGGCATTACAGGCTTTAGGGAGGTGAAGTGTCCTTCCCTCCATGCCATCCCAAGGGTTCCTGTGATCACAGGTGTCGTATCCATGTTACCCGGGCACCTGGCAGAGGTGGCATATCAGTTTCCAGCGGTGCACTGCCCCTTCTCTCCCCTCTCCGCGCAGTCCTCTGCAGAAGGAAGCCGCTCTGCACAGCCCACCCTTAACAGAAGGGGTTGACCTCACCTCTTGGAGGGGGTGGCACCTCCACTGATGATTTGGAGTCTACACGGGACATTCGTGTCTTTGCCCCATTGATTCATGCAATCATTTGTTTATATCACTGTAGGTGTGGGCATTTTATCCTTTGAGTCCTAATCCAGTGCCATTCATTAACTTGATTGCTCAAATTGCCAGCTTTGGCCACAGGAGATTTTTGGTTGGCTCCCGTGACCCTTTTAAACGCTTCCCCATAGCCAACACTGTGGTCTGTACCTTTTTTTTTTTTTTTCTGAGTCCATCCTTTCTTTGTGAGACTACAGACGCTCAACTTTCTACTGTATGGGTCCTTCTCCAGCACTAGATTCAGCCACTTCTCCAGGGAGCCCTGGTCTTTTTATTGGAGAACGCGGTTAGAAGTCAAGTCCGGGGCCCTCCTAGGCGAAAGCCGCTGTCATTTTAAAATCATTTCTCCTTTCCCTCTTTTATCTGGCTGTAGACTGAAGCTATGGATTGCATTCATGTCATTAACCTCAAACTCAGTACTAGAAAGGAAATTCCAGCATGATTTTATAATTTTGATGATTTTCACAATCCTTATTCTACTTTAAAGACTTTGATTTTAATTCCCTTTACTTTTGCTTTTTGTGTATTAATATTTTGTCTTTTTTCTTATTAAAGGGTTGAATGTTTAGAGAATGAATTTCCTAAGGAAAGGAAGGCCTAGGTGCAACCCGTTAGCTTAATTATAAATGGCAGGGCACACCTGAGTCAGTGAGGGTGAGGGGTAGGTTGTATCTATCATCCTTCTTCAACCTTTGTTTGAAAATAATTACATGGTGCTCACAGACATTGAAGGACAGTGGCATAAGACGATGAAGAGGCCGCAACCAAGGAAGAGCAGGATGACACACAAACACCCTTCCCAAGCCCGACAGCCACCTGTAGTACCATGATGTTTTTTGTGTGAGGGCAGCTGGCTTTTCAGGCCAGGAATGGCTTTTCCTAGACTTGGTGTTAAGCATGCTTTCTATCCAACTTCAAATGGTTTTTAAAACCACAAGTATGTCCTCTAGTAGCCTAGGCTTACCACATTCTCATGCTACTAGTATTGAGAAAGCTTCCAAAATTCCACCAAGAAAAACTTTTAATTAATAAATAACCATATGTCCCCTGACAATCTGAATAGGTAAGTATACATTCCATGCTGGCCTGAAGGGTGACTCCTGTGCACACAGAGAACATGTCTTACACCTTTGTTTTGTTTTGTCTTTGCAGTTTTTGGCCAGGGCCAGGTTTGAACATGCCACCCTGGGTATATGGGGCTGGTGCCCTACTCCTTGAGCCACAGGCGCCGCCCACCTACACCTCTGATTATCCTTCCTTCTCTCTACACTTCCACTTCCATTCCCGGCCACGAATCCTTACTCTCCTCATCCCAACTCACACACTCTGAGTAACACTACAGAGACTCAGACAGAAGCTATCCGACCACCAGTGATAGAATCACAGCCCTCAGCCTACTCTGGAAAACCAGGGCCGCTGGGGGTACTAGTGCCCTGCCATCTGGAGCCAGGAGTCCCCAATGATACCAGAAAATAGCTCTGACTTCCAGGACTTAACACCAAGTCAACGTCCAAACACAAATTTTTGGCATCTGTTCAATAGATTCTTCTGCAGCTGAGCCAGTCGGAGACAGGCTGGCTGACAGGTGGGTGTTTCTGTCCCGCTCTGCCCTCATCAGAACATTGCTGAAGGCCAGTCTTCTGTACACACACGGCCTTGCCTTCCCTAACGCGGGTGGGACTCAGAGGATACGCTCAGACAGCCTACACAGCAAACACAAATCAATAGAAAAAAATAACTTCTTTTTATTTACAAAAAAAAAAAAAATCCAAATATTGGATGCTGTAAACAAAATTCACAATCTGGTCCCTCTAGCACTGATTCAAACATGTCAGTTTTTAAGAGTACATTTTCCATCCACTCCTTTTCTGCCTGTGACACAGTCTATAGTCAGAGCATTTCCAGAGTGACCAAGGTGCAGCTTGCCTCAGAGCAGACGATGGTTGCAAAGAGGCTGGAGGGAGGGACCGCCAGGGGCCAGACCTCCTCCATCCCACAAGGCTTTGCAGCAAGCCTCCCAAGTCACCTTGACATCTTCTGACCTTGTACTTCACCATTCACTTTGTTAAGAAGCCATCGTTATAACAAAATACTACAGAGAGATTCATCCTCAGCACTGGAGAGGCTACACTGAAAGAAGTTTAAAGGGAGATTATACTCAGCAGGTGCTATATATGAAATCACTTTTTTTGGCTTTTTGGTTTCATCTACACACTTCAACGATAACAAAAAAGCTTATTTTTGAACTGCTGACAGCTTTCAACATAATACATTTCATTTACAAAATAGTTCACAATATTTATTTAACAAGCACTGCGCTGAAAACGGTATGCGCAGCGAAGCGACCGACAGTGAGCAAACAGAAAAGGGGGTCAGACGGGTACGTTGGCTCTGCCTTCCATCCGCCGTCCCCTGGCCTGGACGACAGGTGTTCCTCCGTCCTTGTAGTTCTGGAGCCACTCGAACGCAGTCCACCCAGTACCAAAGTGAGCGGACACTTGATCCCATTTCTGGGAGGGCAAAGTCCATCTTGGTGTAGGAGTCCTTGAGGCAGCTGGATTTACTGCACATTAAGTAAACTTTGAAAAGGGCAATGTCACAGGCTACGCGTTCTCAGACGTGCCAGGCTGGACAGGTGAGAAGAGCCTCCAGAAGACAAAATTTCTTCCTGTTAACAACACAAACTAGGCCAGATCAACACAAACGCAAACAAATCACAGCTGCGGACTGGGCGTCAGGGGCCCTTCTGTGCTCTAACCTAGACACATGGTGCTCTCTCACCAGACATTCAGACTTTGGGGACACACATCCACAAAAAGAGACATATATTTCACTGTGTGTTCAACTACATATGCACGAGGCTATCCTACATACAAAATAGAAATAAATTAGGCAAGTCTGGAAGTCAGCGCTGACAGCGTCCCGCTGACCAAGGGCCAGCACCGGCACTTCCCACCAAGCCACCAGCCCCGGAGCAAGCAAGAGAAGAGTATAAATATTTGAGAGAATAAATTTAAAGTGTGTTTTCAAATAAGGTTCCTCCAAACAAAAACAGGTGTCATAATTAACAGCAGGCTGTTTCTACAACAGAGCCAAAGACCTCCAGACCCTTTAAAGTAGCAGAGGACTCAAATGGATCCAGGGTGAGGGCAGAGCCGCAGATGGGGTCAGCAGCTGCTCCCATGTTCCTCAGCGCTCCCTCAGTTTTCTGCTTCCTTTCAGAAAACCTCCAAACAGCTAAGCAGGGGGAGCGCTGGCTTCTGACAGGTGAGTGCCAGGCTTCATCTGCAAACTCAATAATATTTCCTGGAAAATTTGATATTGATTTTCCAAATCCAGGGATGGAACAAAGGAGACTGAGCCAAGGTGGGGAGTAGGAAGAGTTCCCTAGAAAACCGAGTGGCAGTGCTGGGGGAGGCCGCTGCAGCTCTGGGATTCACAGAGAAGCTGCCCCAGCTGACCGTGCAGGGTCCTGGGAAGGCTGCAGAGGAAGATGAGCTGAAGACAGTGCAGACAGACAAACCCGGGTTAACCCAGCACTGAGCATCGGAGTAATCCCCACAGAACCAAACAAACAACACCACACTGCCAACGGAAGGACACTATTTTCTTCCCCAATCCCTCTTGAACTGATGAGAAATGTCTTCTAAGAGGCCTTCAGAGGAATTCTCAGAGCGAGCAGTCACCTGCTGGGATTGGCAGGGTGATGTGGTGGTTTCACAACACAAGGGAAGATATATCTGTGTTAGTTTTGTTTTTAACAAATGCATTTGCAGAGACCAGTGTCTGGAGGAAGTAATGGCTGGGAAAAGGGGCGGTTTTAGGATTAGCTGTCACTGAACTGAAATAGTTCATTTCACAAAGGTATACAACTGGTGTCTTGGAGAGAAAATGAAGTTGGATTTGACTTAATGCAGTGTGATTTGATTTAAAGTACAGTACTAAATATTTAAATGCAGTATGACAACCAGATCAGTAATGTTTCATATTGACATGAATTTATAAAATGTTATATATAATATATATCTCATATATAAATTTTAAGCAATTGTGCAAATACTCCTTTAAAAGGGTCATTTCACATTTTACTAAATTCTAGTGGTCCAGAAATGCAGAATGCATTCACTAAAAAAGAAATTCATTTAAACAGTAATAAGTAGTGTTCAGATCACCAGAAATTCATTTTAGCAGTCAGGGGTATAAGCAGTCTATCACTGACCCATGACCCACTACATTAATCTCCAGGGAGGCATGCGATTACTTAAAAAAAAAATGGGTTCAAACTGTCCAAGTGGCAGTTCAGGGTAAAAAAAAAAAAAAAAAGAGTTCTCTTCCAAACAAATATTCTCCCATTTGTGGAATTCTATGGCTCACAAAAAAAAAAAAAAAAAAAAAAAAAGAAAGAAAAAGAAAAAAAGAAAAGAAAAAAAATCACTCAAACTGTATAACTTCTTCTCTTCCTATCAAATATATTACTTGTTCCCCTCCTTCAGCTGCTTAAATATTTTTAGGTGTAGATTTTAATTCATCATTGCAATATGCCCAGGTCTCACGTCATCCTGCTGAAAACATAAAAGCACACAGTATTTAAACATTTCCTATTTGATATATTATTCTTTATCATAGGCGATGTACTGTGTGTATACATACATACCACATGTGTATGTACACACATAATACACACACACATACACATGTACTTAGAATAATAACACACCAACAATGTTGACTCTATACAAGTATTTGCCAAGAAAAAATAGGGCATTTTCTCCACCGTTCACAAGCTTATGTGTTGTTTTGTTTTCTTCTTGAGTCAGTCCCTGATAAAATAAAATAATCATTAAACCATAAAATAATTTTGACACTTCAAATTTTCAGAAGGCAACAGGCACTTTGATGTAAATTGGTGTGTAACAAATATAGTAACTCTTTATATATTCTACTATAATCTCTTCTACTTGGGTATTTTTATCTGATAAATCTTTGGTCCTTGAGCGTACTTTCTTTGCTACAGCTGTTTTTGCTTGCATTTTCACATTTTAGAAATGTGAGCTATGCACGCAGCTGGAATTAATGGATTGTGTTATCCTAAGTTCTGCTGTTTGTTGTGAGAACCGCACCAGCCCACTACTGTTCACTCGGAGCAAGTTGTTTCTGTCAGCACAACGGGGTCATCCCCAGAAAGCTCTTGCTCCGAGCCTCAGATAGTAACCCAACGTCGGAGCGCCCTTCTTCCCGCACTGTTACTATCTGAACTGACAAATAAGTGGGGGTGAGATGCCTTTTTTCTCTATTTTTCCCTTTTATGAATTCCTTCTTAAAAGAAACTTTCCGTTTCCCACTATGGCAAAGCTATGGGAGCAGACGCTGCACACCCATATTGTCATCAAGCTTTACTTCCCTTGTTATCTTAGGAGAAATTGGTTGCTTTTAATGACAGTTCTCTTTTTCCAGGCTAGAATCCAATTGAGTAGGAGAATCAGGGGAGGGCTAGGAAAGGGGATCCTTTCGAGATCATGCTCCCCTACCTATTCAAAGATCCACAAGCTCTGCCAAGCTTAAAACCAGGAGCTTATCATCATTGCACAAAACACACCCCTAATCAGGGCTGGGTCATTCTTTTTTCTTTTTTTGTTTTTCTCTTTCCTATCTTATCTGAAATGCCTTCCCCGCAGGACGTTGTTAAATGATTCTTAGTTGCAGGGTAGCCAAGTGGAATAGGTCTGTTGCTGGCAGGTGAATACCGGCTGAACCTGTGCGATGTAGTAATTGCTAAAGTTGGCATCTGCTACATAAGGGGCCGGCTGGTAATAACAGGTGACGTTGGCCACGTTCGGGATGACGTTTTGGTCAGCTAGCACCCGGATGGCCAGCATGGTGATGAGGTTTAAAGTCTGTCTTCTCTCGTGGCCCATCAGGCACACGGTGCTCTCATTCACCACCCCGTGGAGGGTCATGAGATAGTCATACTTGCGGTCTTCCAATCCCACAAAGTGGTTCTGCAAATAGGACTCCAGTTTTCTCTGCTGCTCGCCAATGTCTGAGAAGTCGATGAAGAACCTGGAACACATATACCTCTGGAGGGTCTTGATCTCCTCGGAGGCCGGCCGGAAGCCCCTGACCAGGAGGTTGCAATACTTCAGCAGGCCCCCCCCTCGGATTTCCTCTGGGTTCCGGGTGGCAATGATCTTGTTACAAAGGTGCTCAAAGGCCTCCTGGAAATCGCCATAGACGCTCTCCCCAATTATTGTGGGGTGAAAAGTCTCAGTCATCGGGTTCTCTGAACACTCATAAAAGAGAAGGAGAGAGTCTAGTTTGATTTGAAAAGAATCTACACTGAATTCAAACTGCCTCCGGAGAGAATCCACAAATTTCAGTTCCACATTTTTGCCACTGTTGTTTGACAGGGATATCAGACTCCACCGGTCAGAGTCATTGCACACTTTAACCATTTTCTGCACATAAGCTTCCTACAAGTTAAAAGATAAAACAAGATGAGCAAAGCTAGAAAACAGTGATAAATAAATAAATACATCCTCTTCACAGCTGAGAAGCATTCTGCTCGTTCCCTTTTGCCAACAGCAAACCACTAGCTACAGGCTTAAACGGTCTTCTGAAAACAGAGGAGAAAAAATACCTTTAACGAGCAGTTACACAGTCTGGGAGAGGACCGGAGGTCACGGTCTGAGGCTTCTGGCAGACGCAGCACAGTGCTAAGAGGTTCTGTTGTCATGTCTGACTTTTTAAGTGTTATTTTTTTTAAAAAATGGTCTGATAGGCACAATATTCGTACAGCATCCACACAATACTCAAAAGCACAGCAGGGCACGCAGTGGTAAGTTAGTCCGTCCCCCCCACCGCCCCCCCACCGCGGACTCCCAGGCAACCAATGCTATCAGTATCCTGCGTGACCCTCCAGGAGGACTCGGCAGTTACAACCAGATACGACTAAATTATGGCATTCCGGGAAGCTTGCTCCTCAGACAATTTTAACCAACTATGCAAAATCAGTCTGGGACCAAAGTGGGAGTCGGGGCCAGGACCCACTACCGCTCACATGCGAACCAGCATCAAGAACCAACTGCCCGAATTCTACACGCGGAGTCAGCTGAACGCAGCTATGGAATCTATTCACATTTTCCAGGACAATAAAAAACCCATTGACTCAGCTCTGCTTCAGCTAATTTCCCAGAGACTAGATCATACATAAAACAACTCAAAAAGAAAAATGTTTACATCATTTCATTCTTCCAAGTTATCTGAATCTACTCGGGACCAGACTCCAGCAAGGAAAGACAAGAGTTAAAAAAGCATAAGAACGAAGAGAAGGGAGGGCCGAGCAGGAAGCGGCAGGGGAGTTGTGGCGCTGAAGCGTCAAGTCGCTGGAACACTCAAGACACCATTCACGCACTTTCCTTTACTCATTAAAATCAAAAAACGAACACACGAACCCAAAGCGGCCAGGGCCGCGGATCCCAGCCATTTCCCTACAGCGCCTCTGCCCACCCCTGCCCCCCCACCCCCACGGCCGCACCGGCCCAGCCCGGCCGGACCCTCGCGGTCCCCGGCGCCTGTACCTTGAGCGTGAGTGGCGTGATCTTCTCTTTGTTCACCCCCTCGGGTAAGAAGTCCAACAGGCAGTCCAGCACGACGTCCTTCACAGTCTGAAATTCCTCTTCCCCGCGCAGGTCGGCGCAGAAGATGAGGTCCAGGTCCTTGTAGCCCAGGCCGCTGTCCTGGTGCAGGACGTGGCTGGCGGCCGAGCCGTTGAGGCGCACGTCCCGGACGCCGATGTGCCGCTCGGCCAGACGCCGCCGCACCACCTTCACGATCAGGCTGGGCTGCAGCTCGAGCGTGGGGAAGTTGCCGCGCCCGTGGATGGGGATGGTCTCGCTCAAGATGCCGTCCAGCCGCTGCACTTGCTCCCAGGTCAGCACGTTGCAGTGCGCCGTGGGGCTGTCGCAGTAGTCCAAGCAGTGCCCGCCCAGGCCGCCGCCGCCGCCGAAGTCGCCGCCGCTCAAGTCGCCGCCCAGGGGGATGTAAGGGCCGCCGGCCAGCTCGTCGTCGGCCATGGCAAAGTACCCTTCGCCCTCCGCCATGTAGTGTCCGCCGAGCGCCACTTGGCCCTGGTCGGTCCTGAAAGATAAGAGAGGGGTCAGGCGCGCCCGGGTCACGAGCGGGGGCCGAGAGCAGGGGCCCGAGGGAGGCCAGAGCGCGCCCCCTCCCCGGATCGTCCCCTGGCCCGGGGGCTCCTCGGAGGCTGTCCCTCCCCCCGGCCACCACTGTTCCCAGCCGCGCGCCGCGCCCCGCAGAGCAGCCCCGCACCAAAAGTATCTCTGATGCATCTGGAAAGCGCAAGCGAGAGTCCCGTCTGTGTCACCTGGAGGCGGCCGCCCCTTCTAGGAACGCAGCGAGCGAGACACCGCGAGGGAAGCGGCAGCACTCGGAGGAGCCGCGAGTGCGCTTCGGAGGCGGCTGCGACGCGGTCTTCCCCAGACCCCCGCCGCCCGGGCCCGCACGCCCGCCCCTCGCCCCCGCCCGCGCCGCTGCGCCCCGGCTGTGGTGGTCCTGGAGGTGGCGGCTCCCGCTGCGCCGCCGCCGTCCGCGCTCCCGTCTCCGGAGCTTTAGCAGTTGTGCGGGGCGAGCGTCCTCAGTACTTTTTTTATACCGGGCTTCTCCCGGCTTCCGGGGCCCCGGCGCCGCGCGTTCGCCACGCCCCCTCATCTGCATAGGCACCGCCCCTCCCGCCCCCGCTCCCGTGCGCCCGAGGACAGGCTGGACTGCTCCCGGCCCCGGGCAGGATATGTGCAACTGCGTGTGTGCGTCTCACGCGCGTGTCTGTAGGTGTATTTAATGTGCCTGCTCCCCGCTACCCCTTTTTCTCCAAGGGGGAAGCACTTAAAATACCACAAGAGTCAAAGTGGTCATCAAAACCAAATCACGACCAAAACCACGCAACTGCAGAAACTTCCCAGACAAAATTCTGGCGGACACAGCCGGCCGGTAGAGCGTCAGGTGGGGCCCCGAGGCTCCGCACGATCTCCTTTTAGACAGCGTAGAGGGGTAGCGCTCCATGAATAAACCGGTGCGAGCGTGGACTGACGAGTCCTTGCGTGAGTGGGAAGGGCTGGCCGACAACTGGGTTTCGATTCTCGAAACCTTGAGAAGAATCGAGATCCAGCTGGGCGAGCGGGGGAGGGTGTGGGGAGGCGGGGGCGGCGCCGGGCCCGGGCGCGCGTCCGCCTCCTGGGCACGGGCGGGCCGGGCGTCCAGGAGCGCGGGAGGCCAATCGGCGGGAGCGGGCGGGCGGCCAATCGGCGAGGACGGGGCGGGCCGAGTGAGGCCGGGGAGCGGAGGGCGGCTGCGGAGCCTGGCTGGTTTTAGCCGCCGAGGGTTTTCCGTTTCAAGTGCGTGAAAATGTCAGTGGCGTGTGATTTGGTTCCCGCGAGAGGTTCAAGTTTAAAGGGTGAAAAGTTTCTCTCCCGCTGCGGTCGCCTGGGACGGAGCCCCCACCCCCGGCTCGCTCTCGCCGCCTCTTACGCTTCACGCTCGCCCGAAGCAGCTTCGCCTTGTAGAAGCTGCAGAAGGCTGCGGGGGAGGGGGAGGAGGGGAAGTGTCGGAAGAGACTACTCCAGGGAACCCGCACCCCCGCACCCCCGAATCCCTGGGCCACGCAGGCCGCCCAGCCAGCCGGGAAGCGGAAACAGTCCGTCCCGACTGAACCGGGGAGTCCGTGTCTAGTTACCAAAGCTGCGCTGCTCTGGGGTGGCGGAGTAGGGTGCAGAGTTGTCTCCCGTGGAGCATCCAGCTGCGTGACGACGACGCCCCCTGCAGGTGCCCTGCAGAGCTGCGTCACACATGGGGAATCCCGCCGGACCTGTGTTAGAGGCTCTGCTTTCCCAGCCCTGCATCTGAGCCCTGGGGCCTGGAGAAAGTGTCTTCACTCTGTTCTCAACAGCTTGTCTCTTCTGTCACAGCACACTGGCGTGTCCACCTGTCCAGCCATCGGCACAGGAATCTGTCTTACCCTGGCATTTGATACATACGATGTGCATGCATGTTTACTGTGCATATGTACGTATATGTAGTTCGATTACCAGTTATGTGTAGGCGACAGCTGAGAGGTGGGGACTTAAGAATGACTGCACTTCTCGCAGTCTAGTGGGCCTGACCCCCAAGTGCGTGATTACGGTTATGCTGCAAATGCATCAGGACAGAAGTGTGCATTCCTGTTCCTACAGAGAGCGTGGTGGACGATCTGAGATGGGGACCAGGAGGCCAGAGGGAGCTGTCATTTGGACTGGATCTTGAAGGAATGCACATTCCTTAGTAGTAGGGGAAAGAGACGAGCATTATCAGCAAAAGGAAGAGAATAGAAAAACTAAAGTTTGAGAAAGAATGTGTAGTGCACTGGAGTAAGGTTCGTGCAGATTCCAGCAACTTCTGGCCATGATCTGTTTAGCTTTTTAGCATAATACCTCATTTGCTGTAATCTTCAGTTCTGAAGAAGGTATTCCCATGTCATACGGATTTGGAAACAGAGGAACCCAGGAGGGTAACAGACTTGGGTCAAGTTCCACAACTAATAAATTCTGAGGTCAGGCCTTGAACTCAGTGATTTTAGTCATTGCCAGCAACAGTGTGTAACTTACCAATACTTTATCACTGGAAGACAAGACAAGCGCAAATAACTAGGGGATTTAAAACGTTAAAAAAAGACTTGATAGAAATGTTTCCTTCAAAGGCCTTGTGAATTCTGCCCCTAAAAAGCAAAGCCAAGGCACAGAGTGGTTTGCTCACGCTGGTAGTCACAGCACTCTGGCATTTGATACCTCTGCGTGTCTGCACATACATGTGCCCTCTGTGAGGCTGAGGCCAGAGTTAGCAAGAGCCAGACCCCATCTCTACTACAAATAAAACACACTGGCCGGGTGTTGTGGTGGGTGCCTGTCCTGAGGCAGGAGAACGCTTGAGCCCAGGAGTTTGAGGTTACTGTGAGCTATGATACCACAGCACTCTACCCGGGGAGACAGAGACTTGGTCTCAAAAATAAGCAAATCAATACAAATAAAAGCAAGGTCAAAGTGTAAATCACTATACCTTAAAAAAAAATAAATAAAGGTTTAACCTTGATGCCATTATTCCATGTTTTTATTTTTACTGTCCTTCAAAAAACAAATGGATGGATGGATGGATGAGTAAAGCAAGCAAGCAGAAAAATCTCAGAGCTTGTGATCACCTGTGAACACCCAAGATTGTGCTCTTTGAGGCTAGAGGAATCTGCACAGGTGCAAGCTTCCAGGGTGATCCTGGCACAGGGCCCAGTCACCACAGCCCCGGGCCCTGTGTGGGTGTCTGCCCTAGGCAGAGGCTGCTCTTCCCTGCCCAGCTGCGCCCAAGGGCTTCTCCTGAAAATGGTGGGCACAGCTGACAGTTGGAAACAACATGACCCGGGGTGTGGAGGGCCTGCCATGTGCCACAGTCTGTGCTGAGGAAGAAGAATCCCAGCAGCGGTGGGGCAGAGCTCTATGGCGCCACTTCCTCAAATCTTTAACAAGGCATTTCCCCCTTCCCAGTCATAATCCAGACCCCGCTGCCTCCCGCACTAGGACCTCTGGCATACCTGAATTGTGGTGGTGCCTTGCTGGGCAATTTAACCTTTGGATTGACATGTGTGTGCCCATGGATAGTGGCCAAACATCGCATATGGTTGAATTCATTGCCCCTCTTTTCACTGCCTTCAAACCGAAATAGTTTTTACATTCTGGAAAAAAAAAAAGTTCATCTTTAGATGATATTGCAAATTTGCAATTGCAAACATTTTTTCTCAATAACCAAAGTAATTATCAAATGAAAAGTCCTGTCCTTTCCAACACTTTCATAGCCAAGGTAGTTCTCAACGTAATTACTCTTAAATTTAGATGCAGAGTTACTGTATTTTTTATTTTCTGGGCTTTAGTGTGTGAACCAATTTGTCAAGTTTTACTTTTCACCACTTAAAAGGAAAAGTGAAAAAGATCTATGGCAAAAAGATCCCATGAGCTGATAAAGATGCCCGCAGAACTGAACTATGGACAATCTGAATCTGTACTGCTTTCTGTGTGAGCAAAAAGAGCCCTTCTCTGGAGTTTTTAAAGAAAAGCTTTATGTACATTTTTGAGAAAGAAACATTCACACTAGTTGATCTTAAAAATTCTGATAACAATCAAATGGAGTTAGCACAAAGAGAAGATACTTGGTTTTGACCTTCATTACTGTGACTTGAGTTTACTATTATATGCCAGACAGGGTGCTCAATACATTCTTTGTTTTGAACGTTTTCCAAAAACAAGAGCTTTACACATGACGTCACTATCACTGCTTCCACAAGTAGGTCCAGTCACCTAGAGAAGCAGCAGATGTTGGTTTAGACCCGTGCACATGGGTCCCTTACATTCGGCTCCCTGTCTGCTCATATTTCTTTCAGGGTTAAATTTTAACCGGACCTGCACTTGGCCTCTTCTTTCCAAGTTCTGGATATTCAAGGTTGGACATAATCTTGGGGACCAAGGACTTTTATCTTGAAATGGCTGGTGGGGGTCAGAACTCACAATGACAGGACTTCATGCCCAAGCCAGCAGCCCGGGGGAGAGCGGCAGGAAATGCCACCCATGAGCACAGTGGGCAGTGTGAAGCGTGTCCCAACCCACTCAGCATGGTGTCACCCTTCCCCTCTGCTGGGTCTGCTTCCCACCCTCCCAACCATGGTTCCGGAAGCTAGAAAGCCAGCAAACGTGACACTATTCCCCAGAGCTCAGACCCAGGAGGAGGGAGACTAAAGCCAAAAACACCGTGGCCTGCTGTCCCCGCTCTCACAGCACTGTGGCCGGTCTCCCCTGCACTCCGGTCCTGCTCCTGGGCTTCCCACACCGCCCTCTCCCCTCTTTCTATTGATTTTCCCCCTTGTATCCCTTCCACTCTTTGATCCTTTCCACAGGTAGTGACGATTACCCCGTGCAGGGTGATTGGAGCAGTGCAAGTTGAGCAATCTGAGGATGGCACCCACCTCACCCCACCCAGATCTGCCCCTACAGAACAATCCAGTGAGTCCCAAGACCCCTGGGGACGGCGTCCTTTTCCACACACGCACACACAGTTGAACTCCCGGCAGAGAGAAGTGGAATCTCTCTGCTGTCCAGTTAGCATTGGCAGAAGAGCAGCTGAACAGGGCGCTCTGTGTAAACTTCAAAAATCACTTGGAAAACTACATTACCTGTTTTCATGGAGAAATGGTGCTTGTGAAATGCATTCTCCTGTGTGTCTTCAGGGAAATAAAAAATGTGTACTCACCACCTCTGGACACCAGCAGCATCCTCAGTCTTACCACTTCTAGGTTAGTTTGGGAATAATGTTCCAAAGTATCGCTTGTATGTTCTTAGTCATCAACAGGTTAGCTTTATAGTTTCAAATTCTCATCCTTTTTTTCTTCTATATTTTATCAGTTTATCTTCAAAATTATTCTCATCAGTATGCAATTATAATTTTAGAGATGAAGAAAGGCCAGGTGATTTCCCCTATGTTTATACAGCCAGTTATGGGAGCGCTGGGTTAGACTCTCTTGCCCTGTTCTGGCCCAGCACCCTTTTCTCCTCACCGTACTGTTGAATCTTGCATCTGTGTGAGCAGATTGAAATGATCAGACACAGGTAGCTTCTTACTACACAGAGGGTCTTTTGTACAGGCTACATTCTCACCTGTGCACGTCTTATGAAGTACCTCTACTGCTGAACATTTTGTAAGAGTAATTTCCTAAGGCATTATTGTTAAGTGTATTTGTTTGAAGTATATCACTTCCTAAAAATAGCTCCATTCACCGTCACCGATTAATAAATTTAGGAAATTCAACGTCCAAGCATCAGATATGATTGCAAAGACTTACATCATGGCTCTCAGAATCAAATGAAATAGATTGTTCTTTAATAAAACTGCTCATCAGAAAGATGGGCCAGTATTTTCTTATGCTATTATCGGTGCTGATTGTGCCAGAAGTTCTTCCTGTTTTGACATCTGGGTGAAATGCTTGCCCGTTTCAATTAATGTTGCAAGTCTCCTGGACAAGACTGTTTCCCTTACTAAACAAAAAAGATACTCCAAAGTTACATTTATTTGGCAAAATGGAAACTAGACATACACACCCTGTATTTTGAAAAACCAGCAGATACGAATACATAAACCGTAATATTTAGATTGTGATCTTTTTTCTTCTGTAAATTTGAGCTGGAAGATATTTAACTACTCTGGAGAAAACACTGATGTTTACTTGTGGAATTTATAAAGCTTTGTGAAGGGCCCAAGGAGGGGACTATATTAAATTATTCTTCTTTTCTAAAAGGAGTTTGACCAAAAATGTTCGGGTACCTTGAAAAAAAAAAAAAAAGAGGCCATCTTCTATGGAAATGACCAGCTTATTCTAATCTTTTTTCAGCCCATTCTTAACTTGTACCTACATATATTGACACATTTTTATATGAGCTTCAGGCATTTAAAAGATATTTGAATAAGGTAGATACTTAGTTTTTGTCATTTTTATATAGTAAGTTTGGAAACTGCATAACTGCTATGTGAATTTGTGGTAGCTTCAGAAGCATCTTTAATCCTGTGTATACATAAACTGTTCCTTGGATCAGTGATGCATATATCTTCTTGAGTTTGATGATTGTTTAGACAGAATCTCACTCTGTTGCCTGGCTAGTGTGCCATGGCATCAGCCTAGCTCACAGCAACCTCAAATTCCTGGGCTCAAGAAATCCTCAGCCTCCCAGGTATCTGGGACTACAGGTCCTGTTGCAACGGCGGGGGGCAGCTGTAGTAGAGACCGGGTCTCGCTCTTGCTCAGGCTGGTCTTAACTCCTGAGCTCAAGTGATCCTCCCAGAGTGCTCGGGTGCCCAGCCTATACCTTATTGCTTGGACATTTTCTAAATGTTATTTTTACCATCACTTTGTTTTTAGTTTTTTTGTATGAACTTTCTTCCCTTTTCTCCAAGTTATCTGCTGCCAAAAAAAAAAGTTAATCGGTAAAATTAATGTTATCTTGCTGTTTGGGAGAGATTATCATAGAATATGGTGAGCAACCAAAATGTTGTCTTAGAAATTCTGAACCAAGCACAACAGACAATATTTAAACACGTCTTTCATGAAGCCACTTGGGTGATGAACATTTTTAAAAGACAATTTTTTTTTTATTATTAAGATTGTACGAGCCCAGGGAGAGAGAACTCTCACCACCTTGAATATCCTGGATTCTTAAGTGAGGGTAAGGAACTTGCTGCTGACTGTCTATGCTCAGACCCCAAAATTCATTCTAGTGATGTGGGGTAACAGAAACTCAACTTTAACTTCACAACAAAGGAAGGGATTAAAAATGCTAATGAATTAGGCATTCCTTGGGAAGATGTAGAGGAGGAAAAGAGCTATAAAAATTACTGATATTTGGACCAGGGAGGCTTCTGACTGGAAGAGATGGTTTCTAATAAACCACAATGTAAATGAGGGTTAAAGAGAGTTAGTATTTACACATGGTAGGAAAGCCGGGCACCACAGGTTAGATAAGTAAGGTTTCTCTAAAAGAGTAATAGAGGAATTGCCCTCCAGGTTTCAAAATCTGTAATTACAGATGAGTAATTGATTAGCATAGTGAGTAATTGATTAGCATAAAAGTGACATTCTTAATTTTTCTTAGCATAAAGACCTTTTAAAATATTAGAAAGGGAAAAAGATGTGGGGCCTGAGATTCTTTTTCCAGTAATTTCTCCCTGATTTCCATTAAAATACCAAAGAATTGTTTTAAATTATTATTCACTGGTATTAATTCGGCAATCCCATCTCATTCTATCTACCTATTGTGAGATCTTTCTGAGTGGTAGTTCTACACCCTCCCACTGACTAGGAATGGGTGGGTGGCTCGGCTGTGTGTCCAAAAAGATACTTTTCACAAACGCTCAAGACTTCTATAGTGTCTTGCATTCTTCTACCCCCAGAAAGTCTTGGAAGATTGTCTCTGAGGATTACAGGGCTTGAGTAGAAGACCAAAGGTCTCTGACATGAGACTGGAGCCTTGCATACCCCTAAGAGCCAGAAACAACTGGAAATTGAGTTCATTCCATGCTCAGAATTGCGCAGAATAGTGTAGCTATTTTTAATCTACTATTTTAAAAATAAAATCCATAATCATTAAAAGATAGCATTAAGAATAGTCATTGTATTTCACTTTAACTGTTATCGTATCACATTTGTTCATCTTAATACGTATGTAGCACATTGCAATCTTTTTTGTTTGGTTTATTGCATCTTCACAAGCTGCAGAGATGATGTAAAAATGTTTCTGACATAAAAGCAATTACCATTTGCATATTGAATAGGTCATTATTCTGAGTCACACTCTTCATAAATCAAAGAAATTGAGTTATCATGACTAATTCTTAACCCACTTTATATCTAAAGATAGACATTCAAATTAAAATATTGGAAAACAAACTATTTAGATGTTTTATCTATGTGATACTTAACAGCCAAATGTCTTATTAAACTTCTTGTTTTTACGAGACTAAAATGGAAATTTTAGTTATCTTCTAAATTTAATTAAAGATCTATTTAATCAAAATATTTACTCTGGAACTAGCATTATAGATTTTGAATGCCTGTATTGATCAAAATACCAGATCCTTTATAAACCACCCTTCATATTAAAGTGTGAACAGCCTCTCAGCTCCTAACACACTCAACTTCTCCCTACCCGGGAGCTGCAGCTGGGGAGAGGGGGACAGCACAGCCATGCTGGGGGGTTGGAGCACGTGTGCACAAATGCTATATCTCTCCCCATTTTTCTTCCTAGATTATTTGGGTTTTGCACATTCTCTTTCTCATTTCCTGTTCATTAATACATATAAACAGCTGTTGAATCAATCTCGCTCCAACAGCCACTGCAGTAGACACTTTTTGTAAATCCTTTAGGTCTCGTAACTATGGTTACCTAAAAAAAAAAAAAAACACACATAGCAAATCATCCAGATTAAATAGCCTAGATTTGTTCTCTGTGTGTCCAATAAACATTTTCTCTTTCATTAGAAGGATAACATTTTCAGTTGAACGTATTCAATTTTAACATTTTAGTAAATATCCTCCCATTTTCCAGGGATCATTCGATGACTCATTTCTGAAGCCCCAGCTACATATATTCGTGGGATTTTATTGTAGATTTAACTTTTCTTTCTTTGTTTATCTCTCAATGCTTTCGGGAATACTGCAGAAGCTTCTGCCACTATTCAGTTTTTTAATCCAGTGATCTGTGAAGACTAATCAACTTAAGGTTTTATATTGTGCTCTCATAAATGAGATGGAAAATAAAAAAAAAACACACTATTTCCATCTATGACGTTGTTACATTACTACTTATTCAAGTTCTACGATAATAAACATATATGCATTTCAATTAAGACTTGTTCTTCAGATAGTTACTATGTATCCCAAATGAAAAATCAAACTATGTGGTTTAAAAACAAACATGCTTATGAGGACAAGTAAATGTATGATGCATAGTATTCACTGGTCCAGGGCACAGAATTCTGCTGCTTTCTTGAGTTAGTTGATTCCCACAAAAGTCTCCCAGACAGTGACGTTTTATGCCATCGATTGGCCATTGTTAAGCTATAGCAGAAACAAAGTATAGGGGATTTATTCAACATTCACAAACCCAGGAGAGATAGCACCATACCATACTCTTCCACTTAAAGGCTTTTGCACACCTAGTTGAAAACACTGCCCATAAATACTGGTTTTCTAAAACTGAAAGGTACATCACACTCCCTCAGCCTGCGGACGAATGTGGGGTCTCACTAAAAAACGCTCAGTCTTCTCAAACAGAGGAGTCCCCTCCTGTCCTTCTAGCTTTCCTGTCATCTGTGGCCCTGGTCCACTTTGCTTTCATTTGGGGCTGATGCCACTTGGTAGGGGGTTTAAAAATCATTCTGGACCAATAAATGCCCGTAATATATTTAATCGCACTGGGAAATTAAACTTCAATTACAATTAAGTAGAAGATATCAAATATAATATCATTAGAGCAGAAGTCAGTCGGCATCTGCGTTAGATTACGTTACCCAAACACCCGGACCAGTCCGTTCCGACTAGCTGGTTCCCTGCAGGAGGCCCTGCTGTCTCCTGCTGGTTGAGTCTGTTCTAGTGTCATTGCTCTCGATATCACCAGATCCTCCTCACCAGCCCGTGAGTGCTGTCGAGCTCCCTATGCTTCCCTATATTTCGTATCTGTTATGTTGCTTCAGAGCAAAATATTCCTTTTAAAAAAGACAGACAGACGCCGCTCTTGCAGAAATGCCCAAACCGTGATCTGTCAGGATTTAAGTCATAGCTCAAATCCAAGCCCCCAAATAGCCAGACCATTTTGTTTATAATAAATTGCAATTCAAAGTCACTTGGCCCTAGGAAGAAACAGAGTTTGTTCCAATGGTCCAGAGGCGCTCCAGATCAGTTGTTACTGCCACACCTTCCTTCTTACTCATTGCTTGGGAAAAGTCAGTGGCAGACATGGAAACAGCTTGATGCCTTATTCTAAAATGAAGTGACTAAATCAAGGGGTTGAAGGTTAGTTGCAGGAACACTGGGGATGGATATTTTTCCTCCTTGAAATTGATTCTTCCTAAGAGAGAGAAGTTATAACAATTCGTCCTTTTAAAAGCAGCCCATACTGAATTTCAAGTGGCCATAGTAAACTCTGCAAGGTTGGGAGGGGGAAAAAAAGGTAAATAGTTAACATAAATCTTTGTTGAAGAATTGCAGGGAGTCGGAGCGATGGGCACCTCGGGGAGCAGCACCCCAGCACAGTGAATTCACCCAGAGCTTTGAGGAAACGCCGCCCTGGTGCCAGGCTGAGAAGCGACACAGGCACAGTTGTGGCAGTGGGTCAGGCTGGCAGGATGGACTGGGCTGGGCCACAGCAATCTAAGTGTGTAAACAGGCCGTGCTCTGAGGCTGACAGTCAGTGGACACTCAGCACCTGCTTCTACACGAGCAGGACTCAGCCCAGTGCCTACATGGAGAGGCCAGCGAAGGTGGAGAGAGGAATTAAAAACCAGGTGTCCACCTTCCCCACATCAGGCCCTTGGGAGTTCAGATGCTCTTGTAGGTGTCAGGCTGCCAGAGTCCTCCCTCCGGGCACCTGCTGCTTCTACGTTCTCCTGAGCTCCAAAACATTCTGCATCTCTGTCCTTGGCCGGCTGCTGAAGGGTGAGACCCTATCAGATATCTTCTCGTGCATCTGAAACAGGGTGACAGAAATAGGGACTTTCAATCCCAAGGAGGAAGGTGCAAACAGGCCCCTTTGAAGGCCCTGCTTATGTACAAAGCCAGCCAGTTCCCCACGATCCCCACTGCAGGGAGGACTCCAAAGCCAGAGAAGGGAGGAGGCGTCCAGGGTGGAACAGCTTCCTTATTGAAACGCCCCATAAAATCCAGTAAGTTCTCACTCAAGAATCTCAAGATCTTAAAGACAACCCCCACCTGGGGGAGCGGGCTGACCCGCAGCCGCTGGCTGTCCCCTGACCACTGCCTTTCTGTAGGGTTCCGTCACTGTAAATACCAGTGGCCACTGCATCTCTCTTTAAATTGTCGGCCTACATGCAACCAGACTCTTCCTTCATTCCTAGGGAAGTGGAGACAAGGAGAATTTTCAACAATAATGTGATCAATATCCAAACAAAAGTGAAGCTGCAGTCACCACAGGCTGGCTACGTCGCAGAAGGTCACAGTTCCAAAGTTGAAGTTCTCGGTCCTAATAGGAACAGGTCCAGCCCCGAAGATCACACTGCTTCCTGCTGGGATATCCCCTCCCAGTTCCATCCTGCCTGCTCCCCGGGCAAAGTTTTCAAGCTGTTGTATTTCTTCTTTCCCGGTGCCATAAAGTGCTCAAACAATGGGCTGGAATAAAAGGTAACAAGGGATGGCCTGCTGTGAGGAGGGTGGTGAGAACGTCCTCTTTGCAGAGAAAATGAAGCGAGGACCAAAGGGTGAGCAGTGCTCAGTCCTGAGGGTGCTGGGGAGGGTGTTCCTGGTGGAGGAAGCAACTTGTACCAAACAGGCAAGGATCCCGTGTCCTGGAGGAACCGAAACCAATTCTGTAGAGCCTGAGCGGGGGAGGGGAGACCGCAGGAGAGTAGGCCGGACGGAAAGTCGAAGGTCATCGCAGAGGCCGCAGCGAGGAGTTGGAGGGGTTGAGATTTAATTGTAAGAGAAGAAGCTGTTGAAGGCTTTGAGCTTGGAAGTGGCTCAAATGACTGGATGTATCTTCTGAGATCCTTCTTGTGGAATAAGGAATTGAAGAGGAAAAAAATTGAAGGGAGAGCAGTTACGAGGTGGCTGTGGGCACCGGAGCCAGGGGTGCTGCTGGCTGAGCCCACTGTCCCTCACACTGTGGGTTCCCCCTACCTGGTCAGGGAGATGCGGCCTTTTCAGTCATCCAGACCAGCAGGGTCAGTGAAAGAGGATAATGTCCAGTAGAAAGTGTCAGAGGCCACCACAGCAGTTCACGACACCTGCCTCCGTTTTCTGCATGCACAAGGCTGCTTCACACCAGGAGGGAATTTGTTGTTCTGCATCGTGATCACAAAGGCCCCGACCCGCACTGAACGGCCGACACAGAGGCGGGATGAAGAGAGATTCATCAACAAGGCCACGAGGTCAGAGCCGTGGGGCAGGAAGAGGTCACCTAAGAAAAGACGTCAAGGAAGAGGAGAAAGTTCTGGGACGCTTTAGTTTCGTGTTAGGTAGCACATTCTCGTACTCACCCCCAACTTGTTATTCTAAGGTATCTGCAGTCACTTAACCATAGTAAATGTAAGATTGGACCAACAATGTAGGAACATGACAGGAACCAGTGCTTTTTTCTGAAGGGTACATATTAAAAACTTGGAACATAACCGGATGGGACCAGCTCACCTCCCCTGAGCATCACTCTTCTGGGTCATCAACAGAGTTTGTAAACAAGTCTAGGGTATTTCTTAAAAAGTTATATTCAGGGGAGGAAATACTAAATCCTCTATCTGTCCGTTCTACCTTCCTTCTGAAGACTCCTCCTGGGTCTCATGAGGTGCCAGGTCCAGTGCTGCTGAACTTCTCAGAGCAATCTGCTGTCTGCTCAGCCTGGCATGTAAAACTCAGCACACACAACAGGTTCAAAAATCTGCACCATGGCCACCGTGCATGACACAGGGGAAAGGTCCACCAGGCTGTGTGTCATACTTATGTTTACTTTGTCTAATGCAGGAGACAATGGCCTCTCTAAGAAAAGACCCTCTTATGTCCATTGCAGCACACCGCATTTAAACTGCTGTTGGGGGTAAGTTTCTAACCCGATGAGAAAATACGCTATTAGTAATCAAATCAGAAACTTGCCTTGGAAAAAAAGGGTACGTGTCACAGGCAATGAGCAGACGGAGAAATCCTTTAACTATAAAAAAGCATGCCCTTACTTGAGGAGCTTTATACGATCCTGACAAGAGGTTGGATCTAATAACAAGCCTTTCGTTTCACTCACACAGGAACACGCACCCGCAATCCATGAACATGTTAAGACTCATGTGTTCAAACAACCCGTTTACAGATTACTAGATGGGATCAGCTTTGGCTCCCCACTCACCCCACCATTTGAAGAAAGCGAGTTTGCTCTCTCCCCACCTGTCTTCTCCGTGGGGTCCCCCCGCCCACAGTGCCCACAGCACTCCCCTCCCCCTCAGACACCAGATTGGCTTTGGGATAGGTGACCTCCAAAGAAGGACCCCAGTCAGATTTTACTAGTAGGTGCTGAAAAACTGGCAGGGTCAATAGAGGAAGTTTCTAATAGTATAAAATTAATTTTCAGCAGAACTCTTCCAGCTGCTGCTAAAGAGGCCTTCCTCCTGCCGTTTAAACCACCCACGGCCACTGCACATGCTGAGTGGCGTGCGTGGTGGTGCTGTCCAGGGAGCCACGCCGGGCCTAACTCTACTGTAAAGCTTTGCGGGGCAGATGAACCACACTATTTCAGCAAGTGAGGAGCTGAAGACAGGGCAATCTTGTAGACTCCAATCTGTTTCTTCATTCTCAAACCCCACAATGTTGGACCATTCTGCAGAAATTCGGTTGTTTTTTTTTTTTTTTTATCATTCACTGAGGAAGTCTGGTACCCAGGAGAGCTTCCGCTTAGCGTAGATAAGACTAACAGCCTAACAGCTTTTGTTTTTTGGCTTTTTTTTTTTCCAGTGAGGAGAATTAATTATCAGAAGCTGTTGGTAGTTCACTGCTGACCTGTAAAAAGCTGGTGAATATGAGGTCAGCTAAATAATAGGATCTATTCTTAAAGTCTGGGTCATGTAAGACGTCATTAGGATCACATTGTTTCAGCAAAGAAAATATTGCAGAGGTCTCTCCTCTTAAAAGAAAATAGTTTTCCTGCTGGAACCCGTCCAAACCGCACCATTGCAAAACCCCCACACTTCTAACCATTGAATGCTAATGTTTAACTGTCTGGCTGTAGTTGTCCTGCAAACCTTTCCCCTCTTGTTTGTTGAATTTTGTTGAAATCCAGGTATCATTTGGCTTTTAATCCCAACTTTGTTCCTTAGTCTGAGGAGACATGCTTTCATTGCCACTGTTAATTTTTTATACCCCACATAATACAGAATGCTTCTGCCCCGTTGCTGTGATTAGAAGTTGTAATCAGGATTCTTCTGGGCTGGGGAAACAGCCAAGGGCAGGGCTGGCCCAGGGCACCATTGAGAAATGCCTGAAATTTTTGAAGCCCTTGCCTCCTAATTTGTCATTTAACTCTTTTTGTGCTCCAATCTCCTTTTCAGCCACTTTTGAACATACTCCAGTGTCTTCTCCATGCAGGACTGACTCAGAGGGTGCACCCCCAGTGTGGGGAACCTCTGACACACAGTGAATGCCCAGAAGTCAGCATGGGGTCCTCCTCAACTCCCCTCACCCTCAGCATGGAGGGACATGGGGGTGCACCCCCCACCATGGGGCACCTCTGACACACAGTGAATGCCCAGAAGTCAGCATCGGGTCATCCTCAACACCTCTCACCCTCAGCACTGGGGAACATGGGGGTGCACCCCTCAGTGTGGGGCACCTCTGACACACAGTGACTGCTCAGAAGTCAGTATCAGGTCATCCTCAACACCCCTCACCCTCAGCACTGGGGGACATGGGGGTGCACCCCCCAGCATGGGGTCCTCCTCAACACTCCTCACCCTCAGCACTGGGGGACACTGAACGCTGACTTACAGTGAAACTGCCTGTAAGAACATTTGTGTTTAATACATGGTAATTTCATTCTAGAAGACTGAAGAACTCACCAAACCCAGAGGAATGTGCCTCTGATTCTGACATTCTGGACCACCCCAGGAGGTGGCCAAGAGGCTTGGTAGACGTGGTTGGGGGAGGCTTTCCTCCCTCACAGCGAGGACGGCTGCCTTTCCATTAGATTGGCCTTGCTGGAAAGAAAACAAACAAACAAATGAAAAAAGATAAAGATAATCTGAAGAGACAGGGAGGCCAGCACCGTCTGACCTGGCCAGCTCACACCAGCGCTGGGCAGCAGCTTCCTAGTTCTGCTCCCAAACGCTCCTGGCAGCCCACAGTCCGGAGTCTTTCTTTTATCCCCCCACACACACCTTCAACCACACAGCACCAAGGGACCCGTGAGTGTGTCTGCACGTGCTGGGGTGGCAGAGCCAGACCCAGGCGTCCTGGGGTCTGATGTTTAGACAGGGGTGGGCGCCTCTTGAATGGAATATAAAATAGTGAACAATAGATGCCAGTGAGCACGTTTAATTGGGATAAAAGGAAGAACTCACCACAAAATACACATTTAAAAGGTGACAGTTAACCACAAGCATTGTGAAATCCAGAAGATAATTATCTTCCCGACACATCCTACATTTTTCCCTAACTTGTTTGGTTTTTTCTTTTTCTTTTTGTCTGCACGCTCTTCAGTTGCACCTTCCCCTTCACGTTATTTTCAGATGAGAAATAATTTCTGAGTGAACAGGGCACTGATGAGAACCAAACCCTTTGTGTAAAAATTTTCATTGCAGTGACTTGAGTAACCTTTCCCAGATGAGCTTCAGACCTTCTTTCTCCCCTCTGCCCACGTCCTTCCGGCATGTGGGGCACCTTCACAGAGCGTGGCAAGCCCAGCGCTCATCTTCATTCCGTGGCCCCAGGTGAGCGGCCGGGCATTTCTGGAAGTGCTCCCGCAGCACTAACTACGGCTGTACCTGGAAATGACTGACGACCACATAAAAACAGCCCCCTAAGACCAACGAAAGGGATCCCCAGTTCAATATCCCATTAGCCAAATATTCATACTGTCCAGAGCCAGCCTGCAGCCGTCCGGCACAAAGGCATGGGGATGAAATCCCTATGGAAAGAGACTGCAGTTGTTTCTTTTTTTTAAGAGACAGAGTCTCACTTTATCACCTTTGGTAGAGTGCTGTGGCATCACAGCTCACAGCAACCTCCAGCTCTTGGGCTTAGGCAACTTGCCTCAGCCTCCGGAGTAGCTGGGACTACAGGTGCCAGCCATAACGCCCGGCTATTTTTTTGTTGCAGTTTGGCTGGGGCTGAGTTTGAACCCGCCACCCTCGGTCTATGGGGCCGGCGCCCTACCCACTGAGCCACAGGCGCCGCCCAGAGACTGCAGTTTTGATTGTGGCTATAATGTTGTACTTCTGCAAATCCAACACAGGCACATGCCTCAACAAGCGATCCTCCCTGAAGATTTAAACTTCTGCAGCTCTGCAGGAGTAGTCAGCCCCACAGGATTCTGAGGACGGGGATGAACTCCTGACACTTGTTCTTCTGGAAAGATCCCTCCTAGGCAGAAGCACTTTATACTGTGAACACATACATACATCATAAACATAACATCAGCACGATTACTAAACTCCGTGCCGCAGCACGAGGCCACCTCAGACACAGAAATCACGGCACCTGACTGTTCCCAGAATGGAGCAGAGCCAGAGCTGTTCTCCTCCTGAACTATGAAGAACCCGTTTCTCCCTGTGGCTCCTCAGCTCCACCCAAGGTGACCTGAAGAAGCAAGCTTGATTGTGTTAAGAAATCTTGTTACCTAGTTTAATAATTTTAATTACCTGACTCTGAAAATAACTCTACTCTGCCAGTAACTAGCTGAGTGAGCTTGGACAGATTAGCCAGCCTCTGAAAGCCTCCATACTCTCATCTGTAAAATGGCAATAATAATAGTTTCTATGCAGAACGTTGAAAAAGCTTAAGTGGACATTATGAGCACACTGCAAAAACCAGGGCACGGCAGGTGACTACTGCCCAGCTTCCCAGGGACGAGAGGGAGGAGCCAGAGGGGACACTGGACAGGGAGGCCCAGGGACTCCAGCTGCACCAAACCCAGGGGAAAGTCAAACTCCCAAATGCTAAAGGGGATGTTTCCCTTTCAGCTTTTCTGTTTTGCTCCCGGAGCCCAGCAGCAACACTGTGACAGTGGCCATGGCAACGTGACAGCCTCAGTTTTCTAAGAACAGGGTTTGTCAATCAATGTGAGGCTCTTAAGAAGAACAGGAATTACAGGCTTTCCTCCTGACGTCGGCTCTAACTCTGAAACTGCACAGGATCTGGGAAGTGCGCTGGCCTCAGATTTTGATAGTCTGGTATTTGAACAAGACCTGCAAGCTGCCCCTGGTATTGGCTAAAAGGGACGGGCATTGAGCACCTGCCATGTGGTAGTGGCTCTTTAAAGGGTTGTGACTTCAGCTAGAGCAGCGGTTCTCAACCTGTGGGTCACGACCCCTTTGGGGGTTGAACGACCTTTTCACAGGGGTCGCCTAAATACATCCTGCATATCAGATATTTACATTACGATTCATAACAGTAACAAAATTACAGTTATGAAGTAGCAATGAAAATAATTTTATGGATGGGGGTCACCACAGCATGAGGAACTGTATTAAAGGGTCACAGCATTAGGAAGGTTGAGAACCACTGAGCTAGAGGGCCCTGTCCTCAGGGGTGCTGGACACTGCTGCGTGGCCCTGGGGAGTCTGAGACATCGGGCCATCCAGGGATCAGAGTGCTGTTCCCACACCGCACCTGCCCCATCTCAGCTTTAGCACTTGCCATCCTCACAGTCCTAGGCAAGCCACTCAAATTCTCTGTGTCTCAGCCTTCTTGCTCTGAAGCCAAGATGGTAATACCCTCCTTGTTGGGTTGTAGCCAGTATTGAATGAGAGTCTGTTTCTGAAGGGCTTTATAACAGGGCCTGGCACGTGGCGAGCGCTCAGTAATCCCAGCTCCAGGGCTCAGTGGCAAATCTGGAGGAGACTTCCAGCACTTGTGCCATCCTGTGGCTCTGGCCTTCAGAAGAAAGATGGTAATAAAGACGTAGATTTTAGATTTTCTAGTTGATTTGTTTCTTGTGGCTGCTATAATAAGTTACCATAAACCTGGGTTGAAAATGACAGGCATTTATTTTCTCACAGTTCTGGAGGCCAGACGTTTAAAATCAGTGTCACTAGGCACCAGTCCTGGTGTCAGGGGGACCAAGCTCCCTCTGGACACACGGGGGAATCCAAGTCTTGCCTGGTCCAGTCTCAGGGAGCTGACCGTGTCTCCTGAATTGTGTGTGTGGCGACACTCCAGCCTCCGTGCCTGTGGTCACAGCCCCTTCCCCTCCTCTACCTGTATCAAATCTTCGCGTCCTCCCTCTTCCTCCCTCGTCCTCACTTAATAATGGCATTTGGGGCCTACCTGGACACTCCAGGATAATCCAGAATAATCTCCCTATTTCAAAACCATTAACTGGATTAAAAAACTCTTTTTATTCAACTAAGGTGGCATGTACAGGCTCCGGGGATTAGGACCCCATACCGTGGGAGGCCCTCTCTTCCATCTAGCGCACTAGTTGACATATGATACTGCAGGGCGTGGGTGGAGAGGACCAGGCTCAGCACAGAACCTGGTAGTGGTCAGGACCTCACAGGGGAGTGGAGGAAGACCAGCCGCCAAGGGCACTGGACAGGAGAGGACAGCAGAGCAAGGGAGGTGAGGCAGGTGAGTCGGAGCCTGCAAGGATGCAGCAGGCTTCATAAAGGACAGAAGGCTGGGACACTTCAGAAAATCAAGGGGAGGGCTGAGGAGGAATTACTGGGTTTGTCTCTTAAGAAGGATGTCAGTGAATTCAGCCACGGTGGATTTAGTGGCATGGGAGAAAGAGAGCCATGTTACAGAAGGTCACAGAGAGAACACCTCCCTCAGCGATGCCCTGTGCCTAGGCACGGGGGTAAGGGGAAACGGTGCAGACGCGCGTCTCCATGCGCCACTCCCCTACCTCGCTCCAGCTCCACGCGCCACTCCCCTACCTCACTCTAGCTCCACACACCACTCCCCTACCTCACTCTCAGCTCCATGTGCCACTCCCCTACCTCGCTCCAGCTCCACTCCACTCCCCTACCTCACTCTCAGCTCCACGCCACTCCTCTACCTCACTCCAGCTCCACGCCACTCCCCTACCTCACTCCAGCTCCACGCCACTCCCCTACCTCACTCTCAGCTCTGTTTTCTTTGGATTCCCGACAATAAAAGCTCATCAAAGGCCCTGAACTTGCCAAGGTGGAAATGAGCCATGAGTAGAAGTGGAGGGCTCTGCCTCCTTCCCAGCTCCTGAGAGAGTCCAATGGAAAAACCCGTGTTTGTTTTTCTGATTACTCTGTCACTGTCTGTCCAAGGTGTTCTTGACTATGACAGGCAAGGAATCATCATTTTAAACATTATGCTCTTTTTCAAACTAATCAATAAGAAAAGAACAAATGATTCCATTTCATTGTGGGCAAGAGACTTGAACAGAAGCTTCTGTGAAGAAGATAGGCCCATGGCCTACAGACACATTAAAAAATGCTCATCATCTTCAATCATCAGAGAAATGCAAATCAAAACCCCTTTGAGATATCATCTAACTCCTGTAAGAGCAACCCACATAACAAAATCCCCAAACTATAGATGTTGGTGTGGATGTGGAGAAAAGGGAACACTTCTGCACTGCTGGTGGGAATGCAAACTAATACATTCCTTTTGGAAAGAAGTTTGGAGAATACTTAGGGAACTAAAAGTAGACCTGCCATTCAATCCTGCAATTCCTCTACTAGGTATATATCCAAAGACCAAAAATCATTTTACAACAAAGATATTTGCACCAGAATATTTATTGCAGCCCAATTCATAATTTTCAAGTCATGGAAGAAGCCCAAATGCCCACTGACCCATGAATGGATTAATAAATTGTGGTATATGTACACCATGGAATAATATGCAGCCTTAGAAAAGATGGAGACTTTACCTCTTACATGTTTACCTGGATGGAGCTGGAACATGTTCTTCTTGGTAAAGTATCTCAAGAATGGAAGAAAAAGTATCCAATGTACTCAGCCCTACTGTGAAAGCAATATGTAATCACCCACACTTTCACATGAGTGATAAAACACAACTATATCCCAGAATGAAAGAGGGAAAGAAGGGTGAGGGGAGGGCCGGAGGGAGGCTGGATGGAGAGAGGGTAATCAGGGGACCTCATCTATGGTGCCTATTGCAAGAGTACATGTCAAGTCTATTAACAGTAGAGTATAAATGTCTTAACACAATAATTAAGTAAGCGAGGTGAAGGCTGTTAACCAATTTGATGTAAGCATTCCAAATTTTATATACAATCAGCACATTATACCCCATAAACCCATTGATGTACACAGTTGTGATTTAATAAAAATATTAAGAGAAAAAATAAACATTACACTTTTTCAATATCTTCAAAAAGACTCTATGAAGTAAATAATATATATTTTTCTAGTATATGAACAATCGTTATAGATCACAAACCATGATCTAAGCATCCTATAATGTTAGAGAAAATAAAAGATATAATAAGAATAATATAAGATTAGAATAATATTAATAGCTAGCATTCAGTGCCTTGTGTGGGCTGGTCACTGATCTAAAGGTCTTATACATCAACTTGCTCCAAACATTTAGTGAGACAGGAGGTACTATACGAGGCTCGTATTACTGTCCCCAAGTTTACAGAAAAGGAAACAGAGGTGCAGAGATAAGAACAAATCACGCAGCTAGGGAGCGTGAGATCAGGATGAACTCAGCAGCCGGGGTCTGGGCCTCCTCTGAGCCACCGTGGCAAACACGTCCTCAGCATCCACAAGAAAACATGTCTAGCATAGTTTTTTAGATGCAAATAAACACTGTTTCAAAATGTCTTAACAAAACCCAGAATTTACCTTTAAGGAAACTTCATACTGCAAATCCTTATTATCCAGAACATGTTTTATTGAGTCCCTAGTAACATACTAGGCACTATTCTAGAAACTAATTTTTCTGAAATGAGCACCGTGGAGAAAAATTCTGGCCCTCACATCCATGAGCACTGGCTCCACCTGTCCCGCCACGCCGGGACCCCCTCTCTGTCCAGGCCTACGGGGGATCATGGCAAGGAGAACTACAGCACAGGCCAGGGAATGCTGCTCCCAACTACAGACATTGTCCTTCTGGGGAAATCTTTGCCACACTGAACCACAGGAGAGAAATTACAGAGAAAAACTGGAAAATCCCATGGAGAGAATCTGGAGAATTTTTCTTGGCTCTCATTGACCTTCCAGGCAAGTGCATCAATAACGCTGGTCCCCAAGGCTCTGTCCTCGCCATGTTAAGCAACTGGGGAGGAGTTTCTGGCTCTGGTGTTGCCTGAGGCATCTCAAATCATCTCAGTCTGACATCCTGTGACCCTGAGTGGCAACTATCAGGGTCTCAGAGGACGTCATGGAGCTCTGCCACAGTCTACTTCCCACGTTCCCACGGGCAGGAATCTAAGTGGAACCCCCAGACCGCAAGGACTCAGTATAAAATAGCACAGCCTGGACCTCCGACAGGGCCCCAGGGCACCACCCTTCCTGTGGAATTTATCACTGAAACTCATTTGCCCTTTATCCCCAAAGAAAACTCAGGCCTACCTGTAATTCCCTCATTTCCAAGTACCATTGCCAGATAAAATAAGGAAGGACCAGCCAGGTTTACATGGATATCCTGTATTGCTGTTTGCTAAGTCTGGCAGCCCTAGCCCAGGCCTCGCAGCCCTTTAGGGGAAAAGGCCACCGTGTATCCAGGAAGACGTCCCTCATCACCCCATCATCCTGTCCCCCACCATTCCCTACCTCACTCCTGACTGAATTCCTCTGGCAGCATTTATTTTTCTCTGACAAAAGATAGAGTTTACTGGATTATTCTTCTTGGTTTTTTGTTTTCTGCCCTCCCCTCCACCCAGGGGACGTGTTTGCTGACTATGTCCCTGCCAGGTCTCCAGCTCCAACACGGCCAGGCACAGAGTTAGGAGCAGTATTTGCAAGTGAAATTATTTATTTGATTTCAGAAATGATATTGGCATTTTGATGAATAGCACCAGTGAATTGAATAATAATAACTAATTATAGGGTGGATGTTCCCGAAGCTGCCTCACATGGGGAAGATCATAATGGGGCATCTTGGGAGGTGTTGCAGGAATGGAAGAGAGGCTGTATGCGTAGAAAGAGGTGGTCGACACGGAGGGAATGTTTGGTGAAGGTTTTGCAAATAAATGTACATTTAGCTACAATTTCTTATTTGCTCTCTGTGTGGCAACTTCTGGGACACTCTGTATACAGGCATTAATAGCTGTTATTTATTGAGCATATGTGTAACTGGCAGTAGGCCTAACAGTGTATCTGAATTAATCATTTAATGCTCACCCAAACCCAATGAGGAAGCCATGGTTAACCTCCTCTTAGAGCTGAGGAAACTGAGGCCAAGGGAAAAAAGCAACTTGCCTAGGGTCACACGGGGCGGCATCAAGATTCAAACCCCCAGCCCAACTCTGGAGAATGAGTTCTTCACCTGAGTTCTTCTGATAAAAAGAATGCTTCTTTACCTTAGGGATACTAAAAAGATGGTAAAAGGGGAGTAAATGCTGACACAAACTACTAAAGGCTTTTGAATGAATAAACTACTGCTTTAGGCCAAAGAATTTTGTTTAGTGGATCCCCTGTGTGAAGTAGAAAGGGGACATGACACAGTAAGACGCTCTGTGTAAGATACGGCATGGGCTGGAGGCGGTGGTGACTGGCACCTGGGCTGCTCACTTCCAAGCTCAGAATCTTGACTCCAGGAGGGACCAACATGTAACTGGCCAGGATATATGTACACACTCAGAATGTTTCTTGTAGTAACAACCCAAGCTGTCACCGAGTCTGGAATGAGAGGAGTGACTCATTTTGCTAACAATTAAATTGAACACAAATATATACAGTTCTTGGTAGGCTCTAATCTGAAGCCTAGTTGCTCCTTGCTAAGGAACGGGTTATGGTCTCCGCCACTGATTAGAAGGGGATCTTCTACTCCTGCCCATTCAGAAAGCCCTCCCCTCCCCCTCCGGGATGGCTGTTCTTGGTTCACACCGCTCTGTGCGGGCTTTCTTATAGCAGGGTGCTTACTATCATTTCATATTAGTCTCAATCTCTGCTAAAACAATGTTTCCAAATTTATTTTAAGGACTCCCTATTATTTAAAAGCACTAGGACCCAGGACCCTGGTAACCACCCACAGAGAGCAGCACCCACAACTGTCACAGATTACCCTCCACTGGCTCTTTTCTGGACAGGCTTTTTCTGGTCTTCTCTCAAGCATCTAACCCAACATCAGCGAACTACATCCAGCAGGCAGCAGCCAGCCAACAGCCTGAATTTCGAGTAGCCAGGAGCCATAGGAAAGGTTTTTAGGAAAAACATCGCAATGGCTGGGCCCAGTGGCTCACGCCTATAATCCCAGCAGTCTGGGAGGCCAAGGTGGGTGGATTGCCTGAGCTCACAGATTCCAGACCAGCCTGAGCAACAGCAAGATCCCTGTCTCTAAAAAAAATAGCTGGGCATTGTGGTGGGCGCCTGTAGTCTCAGCTACTCAGGAGGCTGAGGCAATAGAATCGCGTGAGCCCAAGAGCTTGAGGTTGCTGTGAGCTATGATATCACAGCCTGCTACCTAGGGCAACAAAGTGAGACATTCATGTTGAACCTCAATTAAGTAGAAAGTTATTTTTAAAAAATTCATTCTTACTTGTAGACTTATATTACCAAAAATGTGTTCAATTATTGTATTTTTTACTTTGTCAAATAAAATTACAAAAATGTGTTTTCATTTTTGCTGTACCTACTTATACTCAATTTGGCCTTTTGGCTCACAAAGCTTTGAATATTTATCCCTTGGCCTTTTGCAGAAATAACTTTGCTCCTTGATCTAATCTTTGATGTGGAGGCAGTGTTTCCAGGAAGGCCAATGGGTGATCATTTTTTAAAAGGGAGTAGGTACAACTTCATCAACTCTAAATGTGTTATTTAAATGCAATTTAAGCTTGCTATTTTGTGGTATCCTTTTGAAAATTAATATTAATTTGCTGGTACATACAGGGTTTGGGGGTTTTTTACTTTTAAAATTATTATTTTTGGGAAAAGAGAAGGGGGAAGGGAGAGGAGGGGAGAAGATAGGTGGAGGAAGGGTAATTGGTGGGACCACACCTATGGCGCATTTTACAAGGGTACATGTCAAATCTACTAAGTGTAGAGTATAAACATCTTAGCATAATAATTAAGAAAGTGCGGTGAAGGCTATGTTAACCAGTTTGTCATATTTTAAATTGTACATAGAACCAGCACACTGTACCCCATAAATGCATTATTATACACAGCTATGATTTAATAAAGAAGAAAAAAACTGTTATTTTCATTTTTAAAAGATGTCACATTTTTTAGCCTAAGTTCTCATTGTCACAATTGACTAATTATTACTAACATCATCCGTTTTGGCAGTTTGTTTTTGATGGGTGCCAAATTATATGCAGTGGAGTTCAAAGAGGTAATCCAGACCATCTAAGAATATGCCTGAAAAGACGCACAAACTAGAAAGCCTTTCGGTCAGGACCATCGCTTTCTTTTTTTTTTTTGAGACGGAGCCTCAAGCTATCCCCCTGGAGTGCCATGGCATCATGGCTCATAGCAACCTCCAACTCCTGGGCTCAAGCGAGTCTCCTGCCTCAGCCTCCCAAGAAGCTGGAACCACAGGCACCTGCCACAACGCCCGGCCATTTATTGGTTGCAGCCATCATTGTTGTTTGGCGAGTCCGGGCTGGATTTGAACCTGCCACCTTAGGTGTACGTGGCTGGCGCCTTAGCTGATTGAGCCACAGGCGCCGAGCCAACCATCGCTTTCTTATCCGCATCAACAAACAATAATAATTTAAAGAAATTTTTTCCAGTTGGCTACTCTCTTATCTCAGAAGGAAAAAAATACATTTTTTTTTGTAAACAAAGAGAATCTGCTAAAGAAAACTGGCATGAATGAGCACTCGCGGACCAGAGGACTCCCAGCTGCTGACCCCGGGACAGTGTGATGTGTCTCTGACACTCTCGGACCAGAGGACTCCCCTCTGCTGACCCGGGACAGTGTGATGTATCTTTGACACTCACGGACCAGAGGACTCCCCTCTGCTGACCCCAGGACAGTGTGGTGCGTCTTTGCCAAAACTACAAAATCGTGGTTATGATTCTTCTATATTAAACATTTTTTAAGCTGTGTGGTTTTTTCCCCTTGGTCAGCTTTGAATCTGCTAGGGAAGGAAGTGCATGTGTAGGCCTGGCAGCGTCTCTGAAACCCTGACGGGCACTGTTGGACTGAACCCAGGTCTGGCGGCATCTCCGAGGAGACCGTGATGGGCACCGTTGGACTGAACCCACCAGGTTTATGGAGCAAATAAGTTTGTCCTGGACTGGACCTGGGGCTGTTTGTTCATCATTCCCTAAGCTGCACAGCACACCTCGACTGAGAGCTCATATGAGGACAACAGTTTCTGCTTCAAAGGAATTCAGGATTAATTTAATCTCATTTGTCCGAGATTGTCCCCAGGACAAGCCATAATTCAGGGTTGTAGAGTCAGCTGTCCCTCACTTTGTTTACCAACTTGGCCTTCGTCTTTCAAAGTCATCCCTGTCATTGCTCCTTAGACAGCAGAGATTCATAGCTCCGGCCTGCCCTTCCTGCCTGAGCTTCTGCAAGTGAAGCCTCCCGGAGCCTCCGTCTGACCCGTCCCTAGCCTCAGACCGTCAGGCCGCCTCCCTGGCACCCGAGGCCCAGATCCTCTTTCCAGTGCCCTGTGTTGCTTCTTTCCTGTCCCTTTCCTTCAGGACCAGATTGAATCTAAACTGTCCACTGGTACATTAGAAAGTGGAGGAGCTTCCCAGACTTCTTAGTAATAGCTCACATGAACCATTTCCAGCAGCCCCCCGGCCGAGCACGGTGCTGCATAATTTACAGGAATGGACCCGTTTTCTTTTCATGGCAACCATAATGAGGAAGCACTTCTATCCTTCTGCATTTTGAAAATGAGGAAACAGGCAAGGAACCTTTCAGTAAGTAGCCCAAGGCTCCTCTGCTGAGATGTGGAAGGGCCAGATGCAAAGCAAGCCTGTCCCTAACCTCTACTCCCTCCAGGGCCTCTGGCAAGATTTAAAAGATATGTGCAGATGTTAGGAGTTGATTATCCAGATTTGGCCTGACCCACACAGACCAGGGTAGGTCGACCTATATCCAAGGGGGGTCCATTCCAAGGCCCCTTGGGGGATGCCTGAAACCAGGGCTAGTGCCAAGCTTCATACACATACTATGTCCTATCCTCTACATACACGCTCAGGATAAAGTTTAGTTTACAAACCAGGCGTAAAAGGACAGTAACAACAATAGCATGATAAAATTGGACAATTGTAACAGTATACCGTAACTACAGTTCAATGCATGAGGCCTCCCCTCTGGGAATATCTTACTGTATCATGTTCACCCTTCTTCTTGTGACCATGTGAGATGATGAAGGGCCTATATGATGATGTGCAGTGAACAATGTGTGTGGAAAATTCTAGAAGTAAGCAATTCATAAGTCCTCAATGCATGCTGTCCTGAGTAGTGTGATGAAACCGTCCCACCTTTATTGCCACCAGTCACTTGCTGTGTCATCAGATAGACTGTCCTGTATCCCAGGGTCTGTGTCAAGGAACACAATTTAATTACATGATGGCTCTCACATATAAAGGAAGTGACATAGTATTTCCAGACCCAGGTTGATTGTGGGTAACTGAAAGCCAGGACGAGGGGGCCAGTGTACCCTGAGGAGGGGGATTCTGAGCTGGCCACAAGGGGCAAGCATCCTTCCTTGGGAGACAGACTCCATCCTGCCGTGGCTAATGCTGCACTGAGGCCTTTGAAGTGAAATTTCCACTCACAAGAGAAACTTGTTTTTTAGAAAGTTTGAAATAAGCAGTCTTTTAGCTGCAGTGTCCTGACCTGGGTCACCACATTCCTGGGGGGGACCATCCACTGGGGCCTCCTGGGTGCTTCTTCACAGCAGTAACTGGGTAAAATCACATCTGAGCTGTGGCCAGGACGATGAGGGAACTGGGCCTTAGGAAGGCGGGCTGCAGAGTCTGAGTCCTTCAGAGAAAACTAGGTCCTTCCCGCACCAGGAGAAAGGCTGGGAGGTGGGTCAGCCAGGGTCTTCTGAGCTGCGAAGTCCTTCGCATGTGAAACATACCATGCTTCAGCCTCGGAGAATGAAGATGTGAACGAAATAAAACCCCCAGAGCAAGTTTTGGTTCTGACTTGAGGGTGCACCTGTGCTCCAGCAGCTGCACAGAATGTGGCAAACGTCAGAGCGAGGGAGCCCACATCAGCCAAGCCACAGCAGATGGGCCACAGAACAGCTTCCCATGTCCCCGGCATCCCCCCCCCCCCCCCGCTTCCCACCCCCTGCCACCCGCCCTGTGGTCCTGCAGATCAGAGAGTATCAATCTCTTCAGGTCTCTGGAATGACAAAAATGCACATACCACAGCAATGTGTCCAGGAGAATGACAAGGGAATCCAGTTCCTGTCACCAATCCTCAGTTATCAGGCATCGCCTACTCAGGAGGGCGTTTTAGCCCCGGGTGGCTTTGCAGGAGTTGCCCTTCCAGGTTACACGTAACTCCTTACCACCTGTCTTTTCACTTTCAGGTGGTTAGCCATGTAACTGGATGAAGCCGCAGCCGTGTGCTAAGGTGTGTCTGAAGCACGTTCCTTGGTTGGGTTTGTTTTCTGTTTGCAATCACCAGGCTCTTTTGGCCTCAAATCAAACAATTTAGGAGATTATTTAAAAGTGATTTTCCAGGATATCAGATGTGGTAAGAACTTCTAGAATTCCTAGATATTCTGTGAACATGTGCTTTATTTTTCAATGCGTATTTGTAAGACACAATTTTACAGGCTACCCAAGGCCACATCACCTACATTCCTATTTAGGCTGAAGCCTGATCCTCTAAGGACAGAACAGAGTAGATTGGGGATCTGTACACAGGGGTCACAAGTGCCAGGTGGGGCTTATAGGAATACAAGGAAGGAGGGGACCCGTGATCCAGAACTCCCCAAATTTCCTCATTTCTTTCCTCCCTAACTCCATCCCACTCACATGATTTGTTGTTGTGGAAAGAGTAAAAGATTTGAAATTTGAGTTTAAAATCCCAGCTTTACAGTTTTCTGCTTGCTAAGGTCTTTGTCCTGTGTAAATGGGAGTGACGCTCACCACGCAGGCTGTAAGGATATATGAGGGGACGTTTGCCCAGCTGGAAACAACAGCCGGATACACAGCAAAGACTTGGCAGTGGGGGCCCTGCCTCCCCCACTTGTTCAGATGATGCTGGAAACCCCTTTCATTGTATAGAAAACCTAAAATTCAAGTTGATATATTAATAGAGTTTATATCAGATTGAGATGAGATTTGGAGCTCACTAAAGGCCATGTGACTTTAGAGATTTCTAACAGGAAAGGTTTTAGGTAGTAAAACTAGTCGCCAAACTTCTTCCTTCGAACTTCACCAGTTCTCCAGGGAACTCAGCTGAGGCCAGGGGGAGAGAATTCAGTCAGTTGGGCTAATTCCATCTAAACAAAGAATCAGTCCATCCAGGGTTTCTCCTTTCTTTTTTCCATGGACACTTTTAAGAGACTGTAATGATAACATACCAATATAGTGTTTTAAAATGTAGTACTATTATAAAAGATTTATGTTATCTCATGGAAATAGAAGAAAGAACAAAAAATTTAGGCAAAGGAGTCACTGCCAGTGTTTACTGAGCTCCTGTCTTTGCCGGGCACTGTGCTAAAGGTTCCCCCGTGCATCTGTCCCATCTCACCGCATTCCGATGTTAGGTCAGTCACTGCTCCAGTTAGACAGGTGAGGAAACTAACTCGCCCAAGGTCTAGACTGGAGAGCAGGTTTTCTGCTCCACCTGCCAGTTCCAAGATACTGAATAATCAGCCAAATGGAATACTTATCCCAGGGGTTACTTATGCAACTTACACTTGCCTTTGGCAGCCGATAGACATTAGTGAGGGTCTATACAACAGAAAAAGAGAAAAAAAAAAGGGAGGGGGACTTGTCAATTTTTTCATTTATTCATAATCACATAATTTTAAATCTAACACGTATGAATCTTCTAGTCAACTCCCTCCTTTTACTAACAGAGAAATTAAAGAGATTTGACTAAAACGTTCAGGTACTAGAATGGGGGCTGCTTCTCTCCCAGTTCAGCCGTCTTTGTCTTCCGTTTCACTGATTCTGGTAAGAACAACACTGGAGACTCCCTATGTGTTCTGCTGAGCCGCTGAGTTCTGTCGTCCTATTTAACCTTCCCCCCAAATCCTGCTAGACGTTTCCACACTCATCTTACAGATGTGCAGGTGGCCTGAAGTCTGGGCTACTAATATTTACATAAATAGCATTATGTATACTAGATGTGTTATTTAATTTTAAAAATTGACAAGGAAAGGGCTTCTGCGTAGCTGCGTTTTGGCTCATTTCACTTAGCCATCTCTTCCCTTCTCCGAGCAGGACCCAGCTCCGTGTGAGAGTAAATTGAGAACATTAATATTCTGTGCTATTATCAGTCTCTCTTGTTTACATAAGGAAAAGGAATGAAGGCAGAAAGGTCCCCCTGGCTAAAGACCTTCTCTTCTGAATGAAAATCCTTTGGAAAGGCATTAGAAGTTATTTTTAGTTTTATGATTTCTTTCAAGAGCCTTAGTTATTTAGAAAGCAAATGTTAGGAGCAGAGCTGGACTTCCTCCATGTGCCAGAGAAGCTCGCTCGCCTCTGTTTGATGTTCAAACATGCGAATCCAGGCTCCGGGCTGGAGGAAAGGGGAACCTTCCAGTAGCTGCTGTGTGGAGAGAATAAAACGCCTCTGGAATTTCATTCCAGAATTCCGGTAACATTTGCAAATACCCGTCCGTGTGTTGCTGTCTTTGATTGTGTATGGCGTTGTTGTTTCGTATTCTCTCTGCTTCCAGGGTTCAGTTTAACTGTGTTCATCACATTTCAGTTGGTGAACTGTGTGAAAAAGAGGCTGGAGGCCGGCGCTGGCCACTAATAACCCAGGGAAGTGCCACAAACTCTGGGAAGTATTTAACACAAAATGCAAATTAGAATCGAATTATTGTTAATTATTCATTCATTAGTAAAGAACCAATTAAATCAATTATAAATGAGCTATGATGCCATAGCCCTCTACCCAGGGTGACAGTGAGACTCTGTCTCAAAAAAAAAAAAAAAATTGTTATACTAAGTTAACATCGAGATGCAAATCATCTGAACAACCAAACCCTGAAGAGGCTTCAAAGGTAACAACGTGAACTGAGCATCGGAACTGACTGTACACGGACAATTTCCTATTAATATTTAAGGAAGAAACTAAGCACACAAATTAGCGTTCATTCATTGACAAAACTCCATCTTGACTAGGAACCCACTGGGTCAATTACCTTTGTTTGATTAAAGTCAAATGTTGGTTTAACCTTCAAGATATTTTACGTGCTAGAAGCTGGTTCACACCCCCTTAAATTGCTCCCCCAAAGCAAATATAGGGTGATTATATTAAATCAATAACCTCATAAAGAATTTTATACTTGCTACACAGAATCCTACATCCCCCGAGCCAACCCACATTACACATCTTCACATCTACATTGAACAGATTTTTAATTGATATTCAAAGAGCTTAACCAAAATGAAGAAAACTTGAAAAGCATTTGGAAGAAGGAAAGTTTTTTTTCCAATCACTTTTAGACACATTCCTTTCGGAAATTAGGAATATACTTCTGTTGGTAACAGGTGTACTCCGTGTTCTGTGATTCAGCTCTGTGACCACCAAGCGGTATTTATGATTGTTTTCTGGGTGTGTAGGCAGCTTTTTAAACACTTAGAGGGCAGTTTGTACTTTCATTTCCTCCCCACTTAACAATGGCTACTAAAGCACTTTCTAAAATACATCCTTGAGAAGAAGGATAATATATCTCACCATCTAGGCTGTTACTTAAGATTCAAGAATGGCTCTGTAAATCAGGAGATTTTATGACTCTGTTGGTCTATGCTGGTAGCAGGCTGTGGGAGGTGGTGTTTTCCACGGTGCCCGGGACATGCCCAGATGTCACGCGCTCCCTGCTCTGAGTCCTGTGCAGGCTTCCGACTTGCCAGTGACTAGTGGAATACAGCAAACTCATGTGGTGTCACTTCACGACTTCCAAGCTAAGTCACAAAAGCCAGTGCAACTCTCATCTTGCTCCCTGAAAGCTTGCTTTCGGAGACTTGAGTTGTCACACGAAAATGTCAACTATCCTAAGATTCCCATAACAGTAGGAAGCCCAAGCCACATGAGGAGACCCATGATGTTGTTCCAGTTGGTTGCCCGGCAGAGGGACCAGCCCAGAGCATCACCACCATCCATGTGCACCAAGGAGTCCCTCTGTCTACCCCATCTAATGAGAATATCCTATGAACCATATGTGTAGCCTTGAATTCTCTATTAGCTACATTTTAAAAATTAAGAAGAATAAAATTAATATTGTTAGTACATTTTCTTTTACCTACTGTATCTAAAATAGCACCATTTCAACATATAATCAATATATATTGTTTACAAAAGGATAAGGAATAAGCAGAAACGTTCCACTGGCTAAAAGGCTTCTTTATGACTAACAAGATGGTTTAAATTTCCTTTTTTTTCTTTTCCATACTGAGTCTTTGACATAGTGTGTGGTGTGTGTTTTACACTTAAAGCTGACTAGATCCTTTTCGAACATGCCACCGCTGCACGTGGTCAGTGGCTATGACCTGGGACAGCCCAGGAGACGCAGCGTCCTCTCATCACGTGCCCCGTCCAGCCACGGAGTTTTCCCAGGTGAAGACTGAATGGGGCAGAGGCCTCTCTGTGATCTTGACACACGAGATACAGGTTCTAAACTGCTGAGTTGGGGGGTGATGTGACCAGCACTGACACTGACAGGGGAACCACCTATTACCAGAAATACAGGTGATGAGAGCACATGTGCTTTTACTCGCTGTTTGACTATTTGAGAGAAACATTAAACCATAGAATCGTAGGGGCCCTTCTCAAAGGCCTTAAAGACCAGCTCTTTCAACCTCTTGCCCAGTGCCAAGGCTGCACCTGCCGCACTCACAGCAAATGGTCTGCTCAGTTTTGCTCCGTCATCTGTGAGTTATAGATGCCCCACAAGAAAATGTTTCAAATTGTTGAGCAACTTTTTTCTTTTGAAATTTTCCTTTATATTAAATAAAAATGACCTTCCTGTAACCTCTCTTTGCTAGTTATGTTCCAGCCTCTGGAGCTACAAGCCTACTTGCTCTGGTAAAACAGACTTTAGGAGACAACACATATACTTTCCCTGCTCAAATCACCCCCTCCTTTTCCAGGCTAAACACACAAATTCCTTTAATTGTTCTTTGTGAGACATAGTTTTCAGAAAATTAGCCACTAGCACAAATTCCCTCATGAATCTCAACTCTTACAATGTAACACTCAGAGCAGAGTTCAGTAGGAGTATCCTGAGTTCAGTAGGAGTATCCTGAATTCAGTAGGAGTATCCTGAGTTCAGTAGGAGTATCCTGAGGTCAGTAGGAGTATCCTAAGGTCAGCAGGAATATCTTGAGTTCAGTAGGAGTATCCTGAGTTCAGTAGGAGCAGCCTAAGGTCAGTAGGAGTATCCTAAGGTCAGTAGGAGTATCCCAAGGTCAGTAGGAGTATCCCAAGGTCAGTAGGAGTATCTTGAGTTCAGTAGGAGTATCCTGAGTTCAGTAGGAGCAGCCTAAGGTCAGTAGGAGTATCCCAAGGTCAGTAGGAGCATCCTGAGTTCAGTAGGAGTATCCTAAGGTCAGTAGGAGTATCCCAAAGTCAGTAGGAGTATCCTGAGTTCAGTAGGAGCATCCCAAGGTCAATAGAGTATCAGATGATGCATTTTCAGGAATGCAGGAAAGAGGGCTGCTCTTAAAGGTACTGTGTATAATCAACCCAGGGCTCCTCCCTCTAAACACAAAGGTCCCTTAGCGGCAGGTAGTGCTCTAAACCATCTTAGGACAAGCCTGAGATTTAAATCAGAAGACCAACCTCGACTTCAGTCAGCAGTGTACTGCATATGTCCCTTCAGGCACATTGTTCAAATTTTCTGCGTCACTTTTTTCTTTAGTAATTAAAAAATAACAATATAGAAATACAGCCCTTTGGGCAGACAGTGAACACAATAAGTATGTGCAAGGGATTTGTAACCTGTGAATAGTTATACAAACAGAAGACCCCTGTACTATGAATATCAACCCCAGAAGAGCACTGGCTGGTAATTTCCATTACACTTTATCTTCCTGGCTCAGGCCCACCATCTCAGCTTGCAGAGAACTTTATTTGCAATGTTATGCCATCTGGTTTAGTAATCCAATAAACATCTGCTAAGCGTGTCTTCTGTGTCAGATGGAAAGTAATCAGCTCTCCTCAGTGCCTTAGAAAGTGTCCCAAACTTCTGAGTCCCTAGGTCATCTCTCCCCTTCCCACAAACATATTGGCATCTATTCATCACAAGGAAGAATCTGACTGAAGACCCAGGATGCTGTTCTTTGCACCTCCTCATCTGAATCCCTGGGTTGGGCTTACTAGGACACAGCAGCAGGAGCAGGTAGGCCAGCTTCACCATAGGGGCTGACGCAGGGGGCCACCTGCATCTTCCTGATCCATTCCCAGGCTCCAGCACAGTCAGGAGGAGTGACACTCACCTATTAGAATAAAAGAGCCCTTTCCATTGGGGAATTTGGATGGTGGATTTTGAAACCTAGGGCTTAGGCTGGCACAGGGTAGAGGCCGGCAGGGGTCAGAGCCCTGATGGTGGAGGGACTCCTCGCAAGGCCTCCCCTGGCGACAGACAAAAGAACCAGTTGGGGTCTCCAGGCTCCGCACACCAGCCCACAGCACACGCCCCGAGGAAGCCGGAGTGGAATGTGGTTTTCATTCCCTTTCCTTATACTTCATATTTTCTCTGTATTGTGCAACAGCATCTGAGTTAGCAAATTTAGCTCTACACTCATGATAAAGGCATGGCAGAAATGCTGGGACATTTCTGAAAAATGAAAAATATTTACAAAATATTCTCTACGTGTTGGCCAAATCTCTGTTAAATTCTGTGATGAATATTTTGTAAATAAAAGGACATGTAGCAGCGATTGCCCATTTTCCCTACACGTGGCAACTTTATGGGTGACTTTTGGGACACCTGTAAATTACAAATTTCCCCTTGTCCGTAGGTCATGCCATAGACACACTTGGAGCCCTTATGTATCAGTGAACATGACACAGTGACTCAGCCATTTTACAGGAGGGAACTGAGCTCCAGAGGGTTGCTGAAGATTCATGACATGTTAGCGGGGGCACAGACCTCATTTCCTCCCTACTGAATTTCCTCTATGCCCTAATGAAGTGATTGAGGAACGAAGCAGGTGAGGACACAAATGCACACCACCCACACACACTCTCACGCGTGCACGTATGAAAGAAACTGGGACCTACGTCACTTCTGATCTGGTTCGGGCTGGCAGTTTCTTTTTGTAAATGGGAACTGGATGAACCAGTTTTGTCCATCTGATTTTTAAAAAGAAGCTGCCGTGAACTGACGGAACCCAGCTGTGCATACCGGGTCTCAGTTCCCCGCAGCGCTCTGGCCCTCCACCCACGCCCACGGAACTGCGGGCTTTGCACAGCTCTGTTCAGTGCCAGTCCAAAGTGGAATTCACAAAGCTGAATGAAGCCCGTGGAGAAGGTTTCCAGAGAGGCAGGTCTTTAGGAGAGGAGAGTAACACACGGATGTAGAGAAAGCAGACAGGGGAAGTAAACAGCATCGAAAAATACAGAAGTGGAAACAATCAAGGGGTATGAGGATGACAAGCAGGTGGTCTGGGCTGGGGCCGGGCAGATGTGTGGGAAGCTGGCAGGACGCGAGTGAAAAGCTGCCCCCTGTCTCGACACCACCCAGACATGCTAATAGGGGTACCCCTCCTCTGCTAATAGGGGTATACTGCTCCTCTGCTAATAGGGGTACCCTCCCCTGGTAATAGGGGTACCCCTCCTCTGCTAATAGAGGTATACTGCTCCTCTGCTAATAGGGGTACCCCTCCCCTGGTAATAGGAGTACCCTTCCCCTGGTAATAGGGGTACCTCTCCTCTGCTTATAGGAGTACCCCTCCCCTGCTAATAGGGGTACCCCTCCCCTGGTAATAGGAGTACCCTTCCCCTGGTAATAGGGGTACCCCTCCTCTGCTAATAGGGGTACCCTTCCCCTGCTAATAGGGGTACCCCTCCTCTGCTGTAGATTGCCCAGGGGCAATAATTCCAGTGGTGAAAACAGTCGGGGCGTGTGTGTGGGGTGGGGTGGGCGGGAGGTACTTAATATGTGTGGTGTCTTGTGTGGCAGCTTCTAAAGTTAAGTGACTGTCTCCCGAACACAAAGTTGGGCAGAATTAATTAACAAGAGCTCCATTGTATGAGATGAGCGCAAGGCCGTTCACACTTCACTGACTTTTTCAGCTAAGTAACTCCATAAAATCAGAGCAAGCACTTTGTTGCCATGGCCCCGTCAGGAACTATGCAGCCGGCGCTCATCTGCCTTTCACGGCCTCCCGAGCACATTCACAGACGCGCATTGTTTTATTTCGCTCCCTCATCAACTCTGCGAGTTAGGCTCTCATTACACACTCTCAGGGATCAACAAAGCTCAGCCTTGAGGAATTCAGTCAGCTGCCTGAGGTCACTGGGCCGGTGCATGTCCACGCTGGAGCTCAGACCAGCTCCGAGGCCAGGTCAAGTTCTCTTCCCACTGAGCCCTTCCAGGGAATGAGGGCGGACGCTCCCTGGTCCCAGCGCCTGTGCCTTCTCAGCAGGCAAGATCGCAGCTAAGGCGCCCCTGGCTGCTACATGCAGAGTGTTAAATACTGGACCACAGCCTCTGCCGTCGGATGTCGCTCAATCTATCTGAACACTGGCTGAAAAAGTCTGCCATAAATATTGGGCAATGGGTTGTATATAGAAAAGTTTATAAATACAGGGAAGCTTAGAATTTCTGTGATTCTCTAAGTCAGGGGTCCTCAAACTTTTTAAACAGGGGGCCAGTTCACTGTCCCTCAGACCGTTGGAGGGCCGGACTGCCGGGTCCAGGACGAGTCGAGTCGGCTGCTAAGCAGGACAGGCAGCGGCGGCAAAAACACCCGGTGGGCCGGGTAAATGTCCGAGGCGGGCTGCATGTGGCCCCTGTGCCATAGTTTGAGGACACCAGAAAGTAGCTTGAAGCCTTGGTTTAGTAAGGCCTACAGAGATGGTGATCTGTGCGCTTTCTGGGAAAGATGAGTTATATATAGGTAACAAAATGTTTGGATTTCCTTTTTAATTGGATTTTTCTAGAATAATGAATCTCAGTTTGCATTTAATCATGAAAAATTGCTCTACTGCCTAAAGTTTTCTGTTTTTGCACTTTCTGAGGTTGAGACATCATGAAAATAGTCACTGCAGCTTTGCATTTTAGAGCTTTAATCTCAGTTTCCAAGTTAGCAAACTGATATTCTTCACTTATATACTTGAGCCACTAGTCCACAGCTGGACACCCATTCTCTTCTTTTTTTCACTTTGTTCATTTTATGCAAAATGTTTTTGCTTGTTTGCTCAGACACACATCCCAGCAGGGTTTCCCTGCATGTGTGTTTTCTGGTACATTTTTTTCTTGTCCAGTGGCTCTTACTATTCGGTCTCTTTCAATATTCACTAATGTCAGTTTCAAATAGATTTTTACGAAGAAACCCAAGTCTCTGCTTCCATGTCCCTGTACCAGCAGGTGCTATCTCTTAGCTAACAGTGACCAACCTGCTCCCTCACGGTCTCCTCCTCGGGGCAGGTTTCCCCAGCTCTTTATTTATCTCCAAGAATCAGGGATGATGACACAAAGCCTCAGCAAGAATGGAAAGTGATCAGGGAAGTCGTTTGAAAACAGGGATAAATTGTATTATGGGAAGCTTGGGAAAAAGTCCCTGGACAGTGTTAACAAAACTGGGTGAGTGCTATTTCGATGGACCTTATTCCCAGGTGAGCGTAAGTGGTATTTATTCAGTTTCAGAAACTGTAATTCACAGGTTGAATCTAGAAATAAAAAACCAACAGGTCTGACAGTTTTTATTTTCTTACTTCTCCATCTGATATTTAAATAACATGGAAAGACAAAATTGGCTTATTCAACAGTAGCACTCGAGGTCTAAATCATACAGTTCCACTCAGAGAAATATGATGCCCTCAGGACAAAATTTTGACAGAGAGCTCAACTATTTAAGGTTCGTAAGAACCTGCCTCAGCACGGCATATTTTAGTTCATAAACACAGCCTCACCACTGGCAGAAGCCCCAAGCAGTTTGCAGAAAGCGTAGGCCATGAATCCCAGCTCAGAGCCGAGAGGTATGGAAGTCAGAGAGTCCAAACGACCAGCAAAGGACAGGCGGCTAATTAGAGGACAACCCAGGCTCCTAATTCCACCGCAAATTATTTCTACCATTTGAGTTCAATCATTGTAAAATTTCTAGAACATTTTAGATCAATAAAAAGGGCAAATTCATGTGGTCTCTCAGATGTACTTCCTAGAGTGAACACTAGTTGTTGGGGTGGGGTGGGGTGGGGGTGATGGTTTGGTTTGTTTTTTCTTTTTTTGGAGGAACAGATCTGGATTTTGTATAGTTGCTAATTAGTGTGAAACTATTTGGCAACCATGTGACTTAATTTAATATGCCTATCCCACCCCCACCCTGCCCCGCATAGCTAGAGTTCCATTAATTGTGATAATTTTTAAAACTGAGAACTGTTTCTGTAAGTTGGATGTCTGCAGTATGTGTATTGGGCTTTAACCACACAAGAACGGAGAGTAAAGTGTTTCAATGGAGGTTTTAATGCAGGTTCAACTCCAAGCGGGCCTAACACCTCTCCAAGCTGGACATCCCCTAGCAGGTTCACTATCCATCCTGTAGTGTGTCTGTAGACGGGAGTTACTATAGAAAATATCACTGAGGGAACTCAGTCAACACTGCCACATAGATTCAACCTAAACTATGATCACGAGAAAGAAAAAGCACCGATTTTATCATAAAAGTTCATTATCAAAGCAGTAAATAAAAACATCCCCAAACTAGCTGAGCAAGATGATACACACCTATGGTTTCAGCTAGTTGGGAGGCTGAGGGGGGAGGATCACTTGAGCCCAGATATTTGAAGCTGCAGTGAGCTATGACGGCACCACTGCACTCCAGATAGGGTGACAGAGTGAGCCCTCACCTCTGTGCATGATGCAATGGTACATTTCAAAACTATTAAGAAAAGAGTATAATTGTCCTACCACAACAAATAAGCAGGCAAGGTGATGGATGTATTAATCAGTTCAATGTAAGCATTTCACATTGTATATCATCAAATCAGTACACTGAACCCCATAAATGCATCAAAGTTCACAGTTATGATTCAATAAAAACAAAATAAAATAAAATAAAAGACAAAGAAGAAGAATACAGATAAGAAGAAGAAAAGAATTTCAAAAACAAAAAATTCTCAAACGTCCCAACCTTTGGGTGGGGGGAAGGGATGTAGGTCTGCCTATGAAGTGCACTGTACACTATTCTGGAATCAGGGGCCCGGAAAGCCCTGAGCACCATGACAGACTTCACCCACGTAGCCAAATAAACCCACTTGTACCCTGAAATTTTTAAAATAAAACCCCCAAGTCTAGAGAATTTTAAAAAACGAAAGTGAGGAAGACACGTCATTAACCTGTGTTACCAAATGAAATATTTAAATAATTCACTTTGCCCGTCTATCTTCCTGATGACAGGTTATTTCTTTTTATATCTGAGATTCTATATTCTATTAGACCCCAAAACGGTTCTAGCTTAGGAACTGTGTCCCCATTTACTCAGGAATGAACCAGCAAGGACTTAATTTAGCAGGGAGTCTCCACTTCCCAGAGGGAAGGAGAGACTCTGGCTTCCTACTGCTTTTGTCTCTTCCCAGCCCAGTGCCAAGCCCTGGCCCATGTGCCATCTCCAAGGGCATAATGTGGCTCTAATGAAACACTCCAGCCTGCGTGCAGGAGCAGTGGACCCAGGCCTCTCTAATCAATAATTCAGTGTGTCACACTCCCAGGCCACTCCCCTAAAGCCAGAAAGACGCCTTTATTGGTAAACAACATGCTCCCGGAAGCTGTATACACCTGCCATCAATAAAGAAGCTCTCAATACCTCTGGGGTATTGATCTGGGGACTCTGCTTAGTTTCTTCCATTGTTAATGATGAAGGCCCATTGTACAAGGGAAATTAAAGCCTCAGAGAGAAAGACAGCTCAGCCAGCATGGTCCTGCAAACTGCACTATTGATTCCCGTTTCCCTCAGACTCACCTAAGATCCTTCTTTATTTCTTTCCAGTGGAAACTCTCTGATCTGGTGCTTGGAGGAATAAATGGTGCCTTGTGACAGGGCAGGCAGAACAGCATTAATAGTTAAAAGCAGGGGCTTTGAGGAAGGCTGGTTGGGTTTGGGTCCTGAATCCACAACTCACCAGCTGTGTGACCGTGGGTGAGTTCCTTGGTAGCTGGGCCCCAAACTTCCCATCTGTACATGGAGAGCACAGCAGTAGCTGCTGAGTATGGATCATATGAGGGTTATATGCATTGATGTATGTTAAGCTCTTAGAATAGTGAATAGCACATAGGAAGTGCTCAGCATGCACCATTGCTATAGTTAGCCCTGGAACCCCAAATTCACGTTTGGGAAAGCAGCACTTCTGTGTGCCAAGACTGCCTCTCACACATGATGGCCACAGAGGTCACACCCACGTCCATACCAGTGCTGCATTGGGTGCTAAAGGGCTCTGTTTGAGAAGGTCCAGGCTTTAGTCCAGTGTCCTATTGACCTACTATGACCTCGGGAAGTCACTCAACCTTTCTGGCCCAGTTTTTTGATCTATAAAACTAAAGGAATCTTCCAGAGGGGTGTCCAGACATACCACCCTGCAATTACTTGGCCTGTGAAGGATACAAGGAAATGCTGAGTGGTTGGGTAAGCTGAAAGTTTGTGTGCACAGACAGTGGTGTTTCCTGGCTGGGGACATGGATTTGAAGAACACAGGCAAGAATCTGCCCTCCTGGAGTTTACCTCCTAGAGAGCGGAATGCAGTAACAGAAAATAAATAGAAAAGAACATTCCATGGGAGGCTGAGGCAAGAGAATCACCTAAGCCCAAGAGCCGGAGGTTGCTGTGAGCTGTGATACCACAGCACGCTACTGAGGGTGACAAAGTGAGACTCTGTCTCTTAAAAAAAAAGAAAGAAAAGAAAAGAACATTCCAGGCAGTGGTGAGCTCTATGAGGAAATTTAATTTTTTAATTAAATCATAGCTGTGTACATTAATGCAGCCATGGGGTACCAGTGTGTTGGTTCTATATATAATCTGAAATATTTTCATCAAACTGGTTAACATAGTCTTTATGTCATTTTCTTAGTTATCGTGTTAAGACATTTATATTCTACATTTACAAAGATTCACATGTACCCTTGTAAGATGAACCATAGGCGTGGTCCCACCTATCACCCTCCCTCCACCCATCCTCCTTCCTCCCCTCCCCTTTCCCCATATTCTTGGGCTAGAATTGGGTTATAACTTTCATAGGAAAGCTATAAATTAGTTTCATAGTAGGGCTGAGTACATTTGATACTTTTTCTTCCATTCTTGAGACACTTTTCTAAGAAGAATATTTTCTAGCTCCATCCATGTAAACATGAAGGAGGTAAAGTCTCCATCATTCTTTAAGGCTGCACAATATTCCATGGTGTGCATATACAATTTATTGATCCATTCGTGGGTCGATGGGCACTTGGGCTTCTTCCATGTCCTAGCAATTATGAATTGGGCTGCAATAAACATTCTGGTACAAATATGTTTGTTGTAGTGTGATTAAGACATCATCCCCCAGGCACATCACAATTAATTTCACTAAAGTTAATATGGAAGAAAAAATTCTGAAAGCAGCCAGATGTAAGAAAACCATTACCTACAAGGGGAAGAATATTAGAATGACTATAGATCTCTCTGCTAAAACCTTTCAGGCTATAAGGGGGTGATCATCAACTTTAAATCTCCTAAAACAAAAATAACTTTCAACCCAGGATCCTGTATCCAGCTAAATTGAGTTTCATTTATGATAGAGAAATTAAATACTTTAATGACATTCACACGTTGAAGAAATTTGCCATAATTAAACCAGCTCTCCGGGATATACTCAGATCTATCCTCCACAATGACCAGTGCAATCCTCCACAAAAGTAAACTCACTCAGAAACTTTTGATCAAATCCCAACTTCTATGGTGGTGAAAGGATTAAAAATGTCTGCTGGACTTTTGAAAAACTTGATACCCAAAATTTCATCAAGCTTATCAATATTCTCAATTAATGTGAATGGCTTAAATTGTCCTCTAAAGAGGCACAGGTTGGCAGACTGGATACAAAAACTCAGGCCAGATATTTGCTTCATACAAGAATCTCATCTTACCTTAAAAGATAAACATAGACTCAGGGTAAAGGGATGGTTATCTATATTCCAGGCAAATGGAAAGCAGAAAAAAATCAGGTGTTGCAATTTTATTCACAGATACAGTAGGCTTTAAACCAACAAAAGTAAGCAAGGATAAGGATGGTCACTTTATATTTGTTAAGGGTAATACTCAATATGATGAGATTTCAATTATTAATATTTATGCACCCAACCAGAATGCACCTCAATTTATAAGAGATACTCTAACAGGCATGAGCAACTGATTTCATCCAGCTCCACCATAGTCAGAGATTTTAACACTCCTTATGGAGTATTGGATAGATCCTCCAATAAGAAGTTAAGCAAAGAAATTTTAGATTTAAACTTAACCATTCAACATTTGAATTTAACAGACATCTACAGAACATTTCATCCTAAAAAAACTGAATACACATTTTTCTCATCAGCCCACAGAACATACTTCAAAATGGATGACATCTTAGGTTACAAGTCTAACCTCAGAAAATTTAAAAGAATAGAAATTATTCTTTGAATTTTCTTGGACCATCATGGAATAAAAGTTGAACTCACTAACAACAGGAATCTGTAGACTCATACAAAAACATGGAAGCTAAATAACCTTATGCTGAAGGATAGCTTGGTCAGAGATGAGATCAAGAAGGAAATTACCAAATTTTTGGAACAAAACGGTAATGAAGACAGGAATTATCAGAACCTCTGGGATACCACAAAGGCAGTCCTGAGAGGGAAATTCATAGCACTCCAAGCTCTCCACCTCACGAGAATGGAAAAGAGAGGAAGTTAACAACTTAATGGAACATCTTAAACAATTGTAAAAGGAAGAACATCCCAAACCCAGCAGAAGAAAATAAATAACCAAAATTAGAGCAGAATTAAATGAAATTGAGAACAAAAGGATTATACAACAGATCAACAAATCAAAAAGTTGGTATTTTGAAAAGGTCAATAAAATAGATAAACCTTTGGCCAACATAACCAAGAAAAAGAGAGTAAAATCTCTAATTTCATCAGTCAGAAATAGCAAAGACGAAATAACAACAAACCCCTCAGAAATTAAAAAAAATCCTTAATGAATAAATAAGAAACTTTACTCTCAGAAATACGAAAATCTGAAGGAAATCAACCAATACCTGGAAGCACGCCACCTTCCAAGACTTAGCCAGAATGAAGTGGAAATGTTCAACAGGCCTATATCAAGTTCTGAAATAGCATAAACTATACAAAATCTCCCTAAAAAGAAAAGCCTGGGACCAGATGGCTTCACATCAGAATTCTACCAAACCTCTAAAGAGGAACTAGTACCTATAGAAATAGGTATAGAAAAGAAGGAATACTACTCAACACATTCTATGAAGCAAACATCACCTTGATACCCAAACCAGGAAAAGACCCAACAAGAAAAGAAAATTATAGACCAATTATCACTAATGAATATTGATGCAAAAATATTCAACAAGATCCTAGCAAAAAGAACCCAGCAGCACATCAAACAAATCATACACCACGACCAAGTGGGTTTTATCCCTGGGGCTCAAGGCTGGTTCAACATATGTAAATCTATAAATATAATTCATCACATAAGCAAATTGAAAAACAAAGACCATATGATTCTCTCAATTGATGCAGAAAAAGCTTTTGATAATATCCAGCATCCCTTCATCATCAGAACACTTAAGAAAATTGATATAGAATAGACACTTCTTAAACTGATAGAGGCCATCTACAGCAAACCCACAGCTAATATTGTATTGAATGGAGTTAAATTGAAATCATTTCCACTCAGATCAGGAATGAGGCAAGGGTGCCCATTGTCTCCATTGCTCTTTAACATTGTAACGGAAGTTTTAGCCATCGCAATTAGGGAAAAAAAGGCAATCAAGGGCATCCATATAGGGTCAGAAGAGATTAAACTTTCACTCTTCACAGACAATATGATTGTATATCTGGAAAATGCCAGGGATTTTACTACAAAACTCTTAGAAGTGATCAAGGAATACAGCAGCATCTTAGGTTACAAAATCAACACTCATAAATTGGTAGCCTTTATATATACCAACAACAGTCAAGCTAAAAAAACAATCAAGGACTCTATTCTGTTCACAGTAGTGCCAAAGAAGATGAAATATTTGGGTGTTTACCTAACAAAGGATGTGAAAGATCTCTATAAAGAGAATTTTGAAACTCTAAGAAAAGAAATAGCTGAAAATGTTAACAAATGGAAAAACATACCATGCTCATGGTTGGGAAGAATCAACATTGTTAAAATGTCCATTCTACCCAAAGCAATATATAATTTTAATGCAATACCTATTAAAGCTC